>PVKM010016150.1:0-27038 GCA_004027735.1 Carollia perspicillata
AGTCCTTCGCCCATTTTTTAATTGGGTTGCTTGTCTTCTTGGAGTGGAGTTGTGTAAGTTCTTTGTATATTTTGGAGATTAAACCCTTGTCTGAGGTATCATTGTCGAATATGTTTTCCCATATAGTTGTTTCTCTTTTTATTTTAATGCTGTTTTCTTTAGCTGTGCAGAAGCTTTTTATTTTGATGAGATCCCATTTATTTATTCTTTCCTTTATATCCCTTGCTCTGGAGGACATGTCAGTAAAAATGTTGCTGCATGAGATATCTGAGATTTTCCTGCCTATGTTCTCCTCTAGGATTTTAATGGTGTCACGGCTTACATTTAAGTCTTTTATCCATCTTGAATTTATTTTTGTGTATGGTGTGAGTTGGTGCTCGAGCTTCATTTTTTTGCATGGTTTTTATTTTTTATAAATTATACTTTGAGTAGTTCCAGTGACTACATTAAAAAATAGTATAAAGGTTTCATTTAAGATATCTACATTTACAATGTACCAAACATTATACCTATAGCAACTTTTAAAAGCCATAATGAAGAATTTTGAATGTTAACTTAAAAATATATGAGGACATAGTTTTAAAAATTATCTCAGAGGTTATTTGAGAACAGCGAGGCCCAGGGTGATTCTATCATTACTCGTTTCCCTCTCAAACTCTCAACACCTTTCCCCCTTCCTTCTAATCATTCTCGGTTTTGACCTTGCTTATTATATGCTGCTTCACTAATTAAAGTGGGGGCATCAGAAAAGAATTTCCACTGCATCTATTCACCCACCATCAGTGGTCCTCGTCTACTCTGCCTTCCAGATCCCCCAGTACCATTGCTGTGCTCTGGTCCGGTCAGCCTATTGATGTTCATTGTCATGTTCACATAATGATAGCAGTCTTCGTGATCTAGAGCTAACACCTTCTATACTTGGGTATTATCCTTTTTTCAATACCCAGAATTCTCATTATATAGTAATTCTCACTTGTTACTAGCTACTTATTTTTCAGACATGACAAATTACAGGTCATGAGCTGGAAAATCCATAAGAGTGTGCATATGTTTGTGTGTGCGTGTGTTTCTGTGCCTGCATGTTTGTGTGTGTTTATGTGTATGTGTGTTTGTGTGTATGTGTGTTTGTGTGCGCACATGTGAAAGAGACTCTGTGCTAGGGAGACAGCAAATGATAGCACACGAAGTTTATTCATTTCCAAAGATGCGGACCAGAGACACAGCAACAGTCTTTCATCTGAGATCTCGTGCTTTTTACTAAGTGTTTATGTTGGGACTGTAAAGGGAAAGTGAAAGGCAGAGTTGGCATAAAGAAGTTTTACCATCACGCCTTGTGCCCAACCCCACTCTGCCTTTCGGTTCACCAGACTGTGAAATTTCCTAGCAGGTGTGTTGTCTTTGTTACTCCTGGTGTCTGTCTAGCTTCAGTGTCTGACACATAGTTGTTCAGAAAATATTTGCTAAATAACTTAGTTAATATGTTAAATGAACTTATTTAAATTGGTTTTTATGTACTATTTTATAAAGCGAGATAATTTATGTATTTTTATTTATTCAACACATTTACTAAGTTTCTACTGTGCTTTAGGTTCTTACCTACATCTTGGAGTTAGAATCAATGGTGGCTGAAGACAGACACGATTTAGTAATGTTCTATCTACTTAGGGCCCAGAAATGTTAAAAATATAGGCTAGGTTAAATATTTTATCTGTAAACCAATAGACTTGATAATAAAAACTCATAGGTGGAAGGATGTTTAGGTATAATATGTTAAAATAATTTTTTAAAAATCCTAATCCGAGGAAATTTTTTTCATTGGCTTGAGGGAGAGAGACATCTGTGTAACAGAGAAACATTGATGGGTTGCGTCCCACAAACTGCTTGATCAGGGACCCAACCGGAATGGGACCTGCAACCTAGTTATGTGCCCTGCCAGGGACTGAACCAGTAATCTTCCAGTTTATGGGACAATGCTGCAACCAAATGAGCCACACGGGCCAGGGCCAGGTGCAGTATAATATGGCTTAATGACATTATTTTATAGAGGAGATAACGGAAGTCAAGAAAGTTTAAGCCACAAATTACACAGCTAGCTCATAGCAAAGCTGGGAGCTCTATTTCTAGGGCTTTGTCCATAACCATTGTCTAGCTGTCAAGTAGATACATTAATATAGTTAAAGACAAGCATTTGAATATTAGACAACTGTTTTATTTAAAAAAGTGGATTCTTGTGAATTGTTTGCATGATTGAATTTACACTACCTTCAACTTTCAGGGACACAGGGACACCTACTCTTTACTTTGTCATATAGTGTATAGTATTTATGATACTATCTTCACCTGGAAAATAGAAGGGCTGTTTACCTTCAGAGTCCTTCAGAAATGCTGGTTCTTTAAAAAAAAAGACACAATTTGTTACAGCAAAGGTAAGCAAACTTCAGACGATGGCCCTAGTTTTGAACAATCCACGAGCAAAGCATAACTTTTACATTTTCAAATAATGGGGAAAATATAAAAGAAAAGTAGTATTTCATGACACATGAAAGTGATATGAAATTCCAATTTTAGTGCCCATTAATCTAATTGATCACAACACAGCAATACTAATTTGTTTAAGCAATGCCTATGGCTGCTTTTTCTATGCAACAACACAATCGAGGAGTTGAGACAGAAACCGTATGGACTGTTATGCTTGAAATATTTATTACGTGGCACTTTATGGGAAAAATTTACTCACCCTGTTGCATTATAGCAACAGATACATTATTCTTCCCTTTCACTCCCAACACTTGGGAGACATTTAGAGAGCTACTTAATAGGAACCATGATTTTAATATTTTTGAGGACTATACCAAATATTTATTCCAAAATTGCAAATAACCCAAGAAAAATCCAGATTTTTTCTTACTTTCTCTTCTTGCTTAATACTATGTTAATATCTACGTGTTACTTTTCTTAAAAAAAAAACTTTATTTAAAGCTTACAAATAATGTCTACATTTGGCAGAAATAAAAAGTTTTCTACAGCCTACCAGTAGAAGGTGAGCGGTGAAAAGGAATATACAATGAGTATACACATGAAAATGTAACCTTTGGTTGCATTAGAAGTTAAATGAATACAACTGAACACAGTGGTGAGCCCTGACTGCTGTGGCCTAGTGTGTTGTTGTCGCCCTGCAAACCAAAAGGTTCGGTGTGCTTCTCTGTTGGGGCAGAGGCCTGGGTTGGGGACCAGGTCCCTGGCTGGGGCATGCAAGAGGAAACCTATCCATGTTTCTCTCCCTCTCTTTCTTTCTTCCTTCCCCTCTCTCTAAAAATAAACAAATACAATCTTTTAAAAAAAGTGTCAAAATACCAATTTTCCTATATTAATTTATAAAAAAGGTTACGCTTTGTATAATGGAAAAATTAATGTTGATAATCTTGTGTGAGACAAACTTTATTTGTTGACACTCAAAGGATTTCCAAAAGATGTAAAGAGCCATCCACTGCAGGTTTGGGGGCGCTATAAGAAATACCCCATTTCAACAGTAGAGGTCAACTCCCATTCTAAGCCAAATCCCATCTTAGATAGCTGTTGTTATCTAAAGCACAAGCCGAACATGCCATTCCTCTGCTTAAAATCGTTTGAAGTTTCCCAATAATCTGCTGAGTAAAATGGATTTTACTCAGGGGGTAAATGGATTTACTCAGGGGGTAAATCCCCCTCTCTCAGGGGGATTTTAGGCTCTGTCCTCTTGGCCTGGACCATTCTGCCTAGTTCCTGCCAGTTTACCTTCAAAATCCTCTCCTTCCCTCACCCACTTAAACTTCTCCCTCCAGCAGTAGGCCCCTAATGTCTTCTCCATCATTAATTCCCACCTCTCTCCTGGACCACTTGCAAATGCTGTGTTCCTTCCCCTCTTTAAAAAAAAAATCTCTTTGGACCTCAGTTACCCTCCAGCCACCATCCTATTTCTCTCCTTTCCTTTAAAACAAACTTTTGAAAGAGTTGCTTATATTTTTTTAAAGCTCTGTCTCCAGTTTCTCTCCTCTCATTTTTTCTTGAACCCATCCTTTTATGTTTTTTTTTTCTTTTTATTATGGAAAACTTTAGACATAAACAAAACGAGAAATGTGAAATGAACACCTATATGTCCATCATCTAGTTTCCACCTGATGTTTTGGGAGCCAATTGCAGATAAAGGAACGTATTCTAAACTGCTTTTCAGACTCATCATCCCTGCAACCTGATCTTGTCAAAGTCAACAATGACCTTCATCTCATTTATTTTGTGGAGTAAAATACACACATGTACAACTGACTCTTGAACAATATGGGTTGAAACTGCGCAGGTTCCTTATACACAAGTTTTTAGAAATATATGTATGTATGCCCTGGTTTTGCGTCCATGGATTCAACCAACTATGGGTCAAAAACAGTATTTTTCATCTGCAATGGGGAGTCCACAGGAGTGGAAGCCAGTGATACGCATCATTTTTTGCTATTTTATATAAGAGACTTGAGTGTCTGTGCATCTTGGTTCTGGAACCAATCCCCCTTTAGATACCAAAGGACACTGTAGTTAAGTTTGGGGCAGTTAAAAGTTATATGTGGATTTTTTGACTGCACAGGGGTCAGCAGTCAAAATCTCTGCATCATTCGAGGGGCAACTGTATGTTGTTCTGTAAAGCAGTAGCTTGGATTGAAAAAAATGTGTATTTATTAAAAATAAAAAACAGAAAAAATCAATAGAACTTTTAACAGAGATAATTACTATTAGCATTTCAGTGAATTTTATCTCAGATTTCCTTATGCACATTAACATGTATTTAAAAATAAGATTATACTATTTTAAAACCATTTATTTATTTAATGAATTATGACTGTGAACCTCATTCTGAAACTGTGGACAAGGGCCATTACACCGCCTACATGTCTGACTGTCTTCCTAATCTTTTCCTGATCCAGAGAAGAGCCTAGTAAGTGAAATTTTGCCCAGGTGTTCCACAGGTAGTCATTTCCTTTGGGTTTCAGGGAAGGCTCCTGAAATACAGAATGTCAAAAATAGGCCTGGGCATTGATTAGTATAATTTCAATCTTTCACATTCATCACTGAGATTTCCAAGGCCTAAGTAACAAGGGGCAACCTACTTGTTTACTATACAATTTTACTACCAGGGAGGTAAAAATTGGTGGATCTGAATTCTGTGTTCCCTAAACGGCTTTGAATTTTGAGTTAATTCCTTTAAACAGGATGTAATGTGAGTTTCAATTCCTTGAGATAGATTCTCGGTTCAGTCTGGGATTTAGATAAGATGCTCAGTGAAGTCTTGAGAGTTCAGCTTAATATGAGCTGAAGGGTTGCTTTGATAGCCTAGAGAATGCTTTTTGTGGGGAGTGGTGCAGTGTTTTCCAGATTAGATATGATCAAGATCCAGCCAACCTTAGGATTCTCCAAGTCAGTACACAAAGTCATGGTTGAATGGGAAAATACATGAATGGTTGTGGTGGGAATGAATAAAGGATGGGTCACAAGGGCCCTGTTTCCTTATCATTGAAACTTTCCGATAGCTCTAATGAAAACTAAGCAACATTTCATAGAATCGTAGGTTTGATAAGTGCTTAGAATTATTACTCTCTTTTCTACCTAGTGGAAGAATTTCGTTTGCAATATTTTAGAGAGATGGTCATTCTCAGCTTTTCCCATGAGATATTTATTTATTTATTTATTTCTGAAGAAGCCCATTGAACAGATTTATATTTTAAAATGTATTTTTATCTTAAATTTTAAATTTCTAATAAAAGTACTTTCTATGATGGTAATAAATTATATCTTTCTAAAACATCTAGCCTTTTTTTTTAAAGTTTTGAACTTGTGGCATTTTAGAGTAAGTCTAGCCCTTCTTTTGAAGTAGTACTTTATAAAAAATGACTTTCAGTATTCACAGAAGAGCTTCATGCCTCTCCTTGAGCTTTCTCTTCCCCAGCTCAGGCAGATGTCTTTAGTTTTTCAGAAAATCTGTAAGTGGCATGAACTGTGTATTTTGTCCTCTGTTATGCTGAGGGACCCAATGATAATTGACATACAGTATTACATTAGTTTCAGGTGTACGGCATGATGAACTTCTTATTAAGAACTTTGGCTTTGAAGTCTGATTGTCTTAAATTCTGACTCTACCACTCACTAGTTGATGCTCTTTTTTGAAGTAAAAGCAATATACCTATCTTATAAGAAACTGTGAATAGTAAATGAGATAATACATAGGATGCTCTATACATATGGCATTTTATCAAGTTTTTATTTAAAGTTAGCCACTTTTTATGTTTATATAATATGCATTTATATCAATTTTATAGACATGAGAATCATAGAGAATTTAATTTTTTAAATTTAATAATATTCACTTATTATTATATTAGTATGATTACCGATTTCTATCACATTTTTAAGTGTTGCACAATATGGTAGTAGTATTATAATATTGTATAAATTTACCTTGGTTTATTTAAATAATACTTATCTGGTAGACATTGCTTGAAGTCTCAGCGGTGTTCTGGAGGTTCCTTGTACCAGCTCATAAGAGCTCATTGTCATATCTCTTCCTAACCCTGTGCTCCACCAACATCATTTTGGTAGTTTGAAATTGTGGTAGGAGTATGTATACCATGGAAACTGGCAAATGCTAGTGATGCCTTTTCTTACTAATTATTTAATAACATAATTAACATCCTGGAACATACATATTTGCACATTGGTGAAGGCATCAAAAAAAAAAAAAGCCTTCAAAGAAAAAAGAAAAAAAATACTCAAAACCAAAACAACAAAAAAGCCCCATGAAAACATTTTCATTTGTTCCTTCTAGTAGTAACTTTCTTCCCCCAGTAACGGATCGGGAACTGAGGGAAAGTTGTTTGATTTCTTATAGGGTATGCTTTCCCTCCTCTGCTGGATCCTACCAGTGCTAGTCCTTGTTTCAAAAAATTATGGTAACTTGGTACTAATATTATCATTACTTTCAATTCATGTAGATAGATACATGTGTGCCCAGAAAGGTTCGATTGAAAACTTTTGGCTTTAGAAGTAACTATTAGCTGCTCAATGGGGAGAAAAAGATGCTTTTCCAGACATCCCCTTTCAGTTCTTTCCTAGGGAATGGGTCACAGAGAGGAATGTGAAAGGAGACGTAACTTTGAACCCTTACTAAATTCCATGCCTATTCTTATTATAAAGAAAAACTTGCTAATCACATCACAAAACAAACTTCTTTTGAGTTATTCTCTGAACACAAAGTGGGCTTGTAAAACGCAGATTAGTTCTTAAAGGTACATAGAGATATACAATAGAGAAGACCTATCAAGGAAACGTAAGGAGGGCTAATAAAAGATGAACAAAGCGGGAAGTAAACTAATCCCCTGAGTTCATTGTTGTCTCATCTCCAGTCCTTTCACCCCCTCCCAGGAAGGTATTGTAAAAGCAGTACAGGACTGACTGAGAAACAAATGGTTAGTTTGTGCTGAATTGTTCTGTGCTATTCATACTTGCCCTCCTTATTTTGAAAAACTCAAATAATTTATTTGACAGTTTTAGTTAGGGCTGTCACTTATGGGTAAAAAGAAGGAGGAAGAAGAAAAGCCAAAAGAGAAAAAAAAAAAGAAAGAAAGAAAAGCCAGAATCTAGGATTTGGGGTAAGCCTGGCTGAGTAGCCTGAAAGGAAAGTAGACCAGGACTGAATAGAATACATTTAAACTTATTTGCATATGCGAGCTGCACAGTGCAGTTGATTTAGTTACAACTTTAAACACACGGCAACACTTTTTAAGAAGATCATGGTTTTATATTTAGTTGATAGTAAAATTCCAAATAAAATCTCCAAGTTTTAGAGAACAAAAATAATGTTACTGTGACTATACCAAGTCTAATTTTAAGCAAATATTAGAGCAGCTAGATGGGAGGGAAGAAATAGAAAGAAGTTTTTCGTTGAAGAAATAGAAAGAGTACTTTCATTGAATATTTCTTAACCTAATCATATATTGCTACAAAAATATCCCAAATGTTTAAAAAGGAAGTTAAGACCTCTGTAATTTTCTTCTATTTTTATGTTGAATTTAATGTGATTTTTGTGTCCGTAAAGCAAAAACAACGGATCATAAATTTGCTAAAAATTTATGATCATGGTTCCTAATTGTTTGGAGGGCAAGAAAGTTAAAGTCAGAGCGTGTTTACTCTGGGCTGAGGTGAGCCGGCATAAGAGGTCGAAGAGATTGGAAACTTTGTCAACCTTAACATTGTTTTCCTCTCCAGGTGATGCTAATTAGGACTTGGCTGTGCATAGATATGGGGGGTCCAGGGAGGAATGTGGGCCTGAAATACTAGTTACAACCTGGGAAAAAGATGTTGAGTATAAGCAAAGCATATTTTGTTTGCACTAGTAATTTTTCAGACTTTTTTTTGGTTGCAGTGCATGAAGTCTCATCCCCATGACCCTTTGGCAAGCTGAGCGATTTCCCGAGGTTCAGTCATGGGTGATGTTTTAATTAAGCAGGAGGGGATGGCCAGAGGACATTTATAGGGCTTAGTTTTCTGACTGAAGATATAGTATTGGTGTCTAATTCTTGTATAAATAAATATAAAAAGGTGCTTTGGCCTCTGGACCCCAACCATTGGCCATAGTTAGATTCTGTAAGACATGCTAATAACTTCACAGGTATACGTTAGGATTAGAACAATTTTTATCAAACCAAAACCTGTCAAAACAGAGGTGATGCAAAAATTATTGTAGGATATCACTAAGTTTTCTTCATTAACTTGTTAACAGTGAAGATTCCCAAATGATTCTTCTGTATACATAGAATGTACACAAAGTCCTTTGTGGTTACAGAAATGGAATGATTACATCATTTAATTAGCATGATTCTTTGAAGCAGGAACTGCTTCATCTGTTTTCTGGGTAATGCGTATTGTAGGTACTTTAAAATTTTTCTTCCAAACCCTTCTGGCATTGTTTTCTTCGACTTTGAGGTGTGCTCATTTTTAATGTGAATAATGGCTTCCATGGCGACGAAAATACTACAGGAAAGGCATGAAAACAGGCAAAGTAAACAGAGCTGTGGTCTTCTCCAGCAGAATGATCACAGCTCCAATAATATCACAGTCCTATAATTTAGTCTGGGAAGTTTGCAAGCTAGTGAAAAAGGCACATTGTTCCCTTCTCTTCCTGTCATGTAATCTGTGACATGGCTGTCTTGATACATACATATATGTGAAGATATATTTGTTTGTTTGTTTCTGAGCAATACATATATATATATATATTCCTTAGACCTTTGAATAGTATTCCCTTATTCCCAGTAATGTGGAGCTTCCTGTCAGCTGTTCTCCTGGTTCTCATGACGACCGAACAAGATCAAATGCAGTTGATATTCGCATTGGTTGTCAGGGCTCTTGCCCACATGATTCATTTCCATGTGTTTTTCAGCTTCTTTCATAGTTCCCAGGCCTTAGAAGTAATATCACTTAACAGGAAATAAAATGAAAGCTTTCCTCACTGCTCATAATGTACAAGAACGGGAAAAGGAACTTAGATTCTCTGGCATTTGAGTGATCCTAAAGATCCTTTCGTGTGTCCACTATGTATAAAAATGTCTAAAAGCATTTCATTGGAACAATAGTGGAATGAAGTGATATTTCTAAAGAAACATTTTTTTGTCATTGTATGGAAGTGATTTAAATAACACAAACAAAACTGCCATGGAGACTGAACCCATAAGGGCGTAGAAAAACTATCGAGATATTTTATAGGATAGTGGTAATAGCTACCATTCACTGATCTTTTCCTATGGGCCAGTCACTGTGTTTTAGTTACATTGCAGGTTCTAAACTTCGCAGCAGTTGTAGGGTCTCGCGATGCATGGGGATTTCCATCTTCCCCATGATAAACAAAGATAGACTGGGAGAGATTCCGTAACTTGTCCATGGTCATCAAGAGACTAAGTATTTAATAATTTATAAAGTATAAATATACAATTATAAAACTAATAAAATACTCTTACGAAGATGGTTTTCAGAGTGTAAACATTTTGGAAAGGAATGTGCTTTCCTGGAAAGAAAAGCCGTCTCTGAGGCCTTCTGTGCAGCCTCATAGTTAGGGAAATAGACCCTTTTATGTAAGAAGTTTTTTGTATCTTTTGTTCATAGTCCCGTAATATCTTTCTCTGGTCAGAAATTAGGCCCTTAAATGCATTAGGTTCTTTCCTGTTTTCTTGGGTTTTGAGGGGACAATTTGAGGTTTCATATACATTAATCAGGGTATAATCTGGAATCAATTTTAAATCTACTCTGGAGCCAGTTCTTCTAAAAAGCAGCATTTCCCCTTTTGAAAATATTGAACCTGATTGAAATTTAAGGTGGGAAATTTTTAGCTTAACCGTTTAGATACTTTGCATGTTTGTAGTATATCCCACCCCCAAACCTAACCCTGACAGGCTTGCTCATCTGTTGAGATCTGGCAGGCACTTCCCCGTCTGAAACTCACTTTTGAGAATGGAAAGACCTTTTAGTCAATATCCTATGGAACTTTTCTGGCCTGTCCAGATATATTGGGAAGTTGCATGCTTTTAAGCTAGAGAACTGCTTGTTTTTCTGGGCTTTGAATGGGCTTTGAATTTGTGCGTGAAAGCTTACAGGTATAAATTAATGCCCTCTGCGAGCTTAAAGCACAATATCTATATGCAGTGGTTACATGAAATTAAGGGGTCTACCATGAGAAGGGGTAAAGTGAGTAGAAAATGATTAGAAGCATTAGGAGATACTGGAGTTCAGGGTTAGGGTTGATTTGTTTCTATATTCTCTGTACACAAAACACTTCCTGACTGTTGTTAGTATGTGCTCATTTACTTTTTAATTGAATAAATAAAAGTTTTTAAAGAAACAAACGAGGAAATACTTTGACAGGTGATTTCGAGATTAAGTTTATGCGTGTATGTATTGCCTACTACTTTATTATACATTTTTATTTTTATTTATTTTTAAAACTGTATTTTAGTTTTAGAGGGAGGAGAAGGGAGGGAGACAGAGAGGGAGAGAAACATCAATGTGTGAGAAAAAAATGTTCATCAGTATGGCCTCTTGCAAACCCCCACCTGAGGACCTGGCCCACAACCCAGGCATGTGCCCTGACTGGGAATCGAACCTGTGCCCTTTTGTTTCGTTGGCTGATGCTCAACCCACTAGGCCATACCAGCCGTGGCTATATACATTTTTATTTCTTAAAAATCTACTGAATAGTCAAATAAAATATGGAGCATAATGTTTAATTTTTTTCTCTCAAAATGCATCTAATATAAGTAATCTGAACTTTTCTCCTTTCACTGAGCCATAACACAACTCCCCCTGTCACATAAGATTTCCTAGCTCCCAGTTTGAGGTCTTACAAGATTAAATAGGAAAGTGACAGTGTAGTTTCACTTATAATAGCCTGAAGTAGTAGGTAAAATAGATAATCTTGGTCTTAGTAGAAATACTAATTTGTTGCTATTAGAAAAATGTTTAACTGCTCTGTACCGCCAAATTATGAAAAAATGTCCTTGGAATTGCTCTGTTGATACCAGAGGTGATGGTAATGACCACGTTTTAATAGATCTTTCCTTTGTATGATTAAAAACTCATTCAGTTTTCAGTTTCATGCTGTTCTAATGAATGTTTAAAAAGATGATGATTGATTACAAGCTGAGCTCAGGTTAAAAGCCCAAGTGCAGGAGGAGTTTCATTTATTATAACTGAATGCTTTTATTTTCATTAGCTATTTGATATTTTTATTCCAAAAGTTGCTGAGTTTAGTTATCAGGTTACTGGTTATCAGACTTGTTGTTGGAAACTTTTATTTTTTGCTAAAGAGTCTGTACAAATCTTATTTAAAAAACATTTTGCAAATTAAAAAAAAAGCACAAAAGTTTATTAGATAAACCATCAAAGACTGGAAATTAAAAATGGTAAGATAGCCCTGGATGGTGTGGCTCAGTGGACTGAGTACTGGCCTGTGAACCAAAGGGTTGCAGGTTTGATTCCCTGTCAGGGCACATGCCTAGGATGCGGGCCAGGTCCCCAGCAGAGGACACGTGAGAGGCAACCACACACTGATGTTTCTCTCCCTTTCTCTCTCCCTCCCCCTCTCTAAAAATAAATAAATAAAAATCTTTAAAAATATATTAAGATAAAAAAATTTAGATTTCTGTTAGTAAGCTTTGTGTTATTAGTATATGAGTATTTCAGTAACATTTATTGTGCATCCTTCGACCCCGACACTCATTTTATAATAAAGTTAAAATAGAATGTGTTCTAGGTTCAGATAAAGCCAGTTTTCAATAATGTTTTATTCAGATAATACTTATCATTATGCTTTCAAAGAAGAGATAAATTATCTCAGTATTTCAGTACAACTCAAAAGAGGAATGTGAATATTTTGCCATCAAGTTTATTATTTGATATATTCCTTTAAGACATGAGTCTAAAGCAGTACTTTACAGCACTCAATAAACTTACAAGTCAGTTTATTGCTAATCTCTAGAGACACTTTAAACAGTCTTCATTAAATTACTGAGAAAAAATGTAGAGTCTATTGACCTACATTCCTAGACCTTTTGCCAGTCATTTGAGGGATACTAGGACAATGGTATGAGGTTATCTAACTGCCCTCTCATGCCACCAACATTAACTAAAAGAGATAAGTAAACATTGATAAGACATCAGAGAGCCTTTTACAAACCTTAGCTCTTGGAAAAGCTTCAGGACTTCATTCCTCAGATTCAGTAGAAGAAAAGGAAAACTTCCTCTCCTCCTCCTCCTTCTCCTCCTACTCCACCTTCTACCCATTGATAATCCGTGAGTACACCTGATTTCAAGGTTGAGATTGTTGGTGGGCCTGGTTTCTTTAGATGTACTTCCAATTCAAGAGATCAGACAATATGAAGTTCATTTCCTAATTGGGGTCCATTTACCCGTGGCACAGGGTAATGACAGATCTCACAGGACTGGGCTCAGTAAGCCTTCCCACACTAGCTGGTTATCCACTTGTTTCCTTCCCGCGTGGGAGCGTAGCAGATGTTTCCCTATCCGAGTCTCACTTTGTTCACATTCATGCTGCTGCTTCTTCATAGGATGAAGACGTTCAGACGTATTACAAATTGAAAACCTGCTACATGTGAACATTAGCTTTACATTTATCCAAAGTAGCTTCTTCTCATGCCTCCAAAAACAGAACTAAAAATTGTATTTTGAGTAGAATCACGTTTCATATCAACTTTGTGAAAAGTGCTGTTTTAGTCAGTAGGGCTGGAGTAAGGTTCCCATTAGGATAAGGCTTCAAATAGAATCTATTGGGGATTGGTTCAAAATGTAGGGCATTGGTACCTCTGAAGAAGCACCTGGGATGATCAGTCAGTCAGGCAAAGAAGGAGGGAAGAGCATTTGGGCAGAAGGAAGTGCGAGGTGGTTTGATGCAGCAGAGGGGGTGCCAGGAACTTAAAGATGGTCAAAGAGGCCACCCCTGGTGAGTCAAGGTGAGCGCCATCTGAGATGAGGATGGAGACCGATTACTTAGGGCCCTGCTGGCTGAGCGAAGGAGTTTTAGCTTTATCGTAGTGGGGAGACACTGGAGAGTTTTAAGATGTGTCTGTTGTGAGATCGAGGATATTGGCAGATGGATGGGATGACTGGGAGTGGGTGAGTGCTGAACACATTGTTGAACAAATCACTCTGGTCATGTGATGGAGAACAAGGGAAAAAGAGCCAGCGCAGCGGACAGAAATGACTGCGTAGTGGGGACTCAGACGGTGGTGCTGGAAGGAAGAGAAGGGAATGGATTAGCACGGGGAAGGATGAAGGAAAGGAATGTGATGAGTAATGGAAGAAATGCTAGAGATAAAGTGAGAGCAATTATAATTTGGGGGGGAGTGTCTTAATCTCTAATGCAACGAGGAATAAAATGTTATAATTTACTTGACGAAACCTGGCAGAAAAGAGATATCCAACTTAAACTAGTTTATATCCAACAACACGTGGTACTGAGAAGTTTAGATTAATGGAGGTTTTATTGTTAGACAGTTAATTTAAATTCCTTATGTGATTAGGCCAAGGAAGATATATTTTTGTATTTGTAGCAATAGATTTAATTGAAACACTTAATCAAACTTACAAACCTTTTTTTCTGAATTCTTACAACATGATGCTATGACGTAATTGGTAAAATTACCCTTATTTGGCTCATAGCATTAATGAAAATTCAAAGTAGAGGAGCCTGTGTAATCGGGTCCACAAGCTACTGACTGACATGTGTTCTCCATATGGTCTAGGTTGTTTCCAGTTGTTATTTAAACCACAGCAAGAATAGCAGCAACAACAAAGTTTTCGTACTTTTGTGTTTTTTCCTAGGTGCAAAGGAAATTTTTTTTCTTGATAAAAAGTGTTTGCGGTGGCTGACAAATTGTAGTTTTCACTCATCATTCAGCACAGGCATCATGCCTCTGGGAAGCACTGAGTTTCCTGCGTGGGACTGATCCCCGGACTTTGGCGGTTGGGGGCAAGGAAACGTGTTCTGTTTCCAGAAAACTACAAGGTCATCCTGTCTTTTCCAGACTTTAATTTCAAATGTATCTGTTGGAAATGTAACCTTTTTGCTATTTCCCCTGTTTCTGTTATTTTGAAATGTACACAATTTCATTCTACCCTCCCCTCCTCATTGGTGGCAAAAAATCACACCTGTGCTTCAAGTCACAGGGCCTGTAACAAGGGCAGGGGCAATCTTGTATCCTTTGTTCAAAAGATGCGGGAGGGTTCTCCACAGCTGCCACCTCAGGGGCCTCTGTGGCCAGAGCTCCCCTGCTTTACAGGAACCCCAAGGAATCTCCTCTGGCGTGGATTAGGAGAACGATTCATTGTTTCAGAACTTGGATAACATTATGAGATATTCATTCAGATACAACCTCCCCCCACTACCGCACCTCCCACCTGCCGCAAAACGACCAAAACAAAAAAACCAAACTTGCACTGCATAAAATCCTAAAATCATGCATGGAGTATTTCCAAGAAACTGGATCTTTTTGGTTAAGATTTTCGTCACTTTTGTTCTGAACATAAATCTGTGGTCTTAGATATAGATTGAAATCCATAACTACAAATTTATCTTATTTATGATTTTTCTCAGCCAATTTCTACCACTCCCTTGAGAATGCCTTTCTCCACACTGAAAGGTAATTTGAAATCTTAGCTGTGGATAGAAAGTTTCTTCTTATTTCATTAATGGTTTGATTACTAATAAATACCATTAAATTTTTAAATTTAATTTTTAAAGTCTTTATGTCATCTGGCCTCTAATTCGCGTTTCCCTTCTGAAGTGTTGTACGAGTAGCGACATTCTCCTAGAAATGTTTTTGTGTTGATGTTTCAAGTGGGGAGACGTATTATGAAGCAGGGCTTTCTAAATTTGGCAGCCTGACAAAGTCTCCCGGACTTTCAAAAAATACAAATTCCCAGAGTCCATGTCAGGCCTATAAATTAAACCACTGGGGCTGGTGATGGTGGAGGGGTGGCGAGGCTCTAGAGTTTGCATTTTTAAATGTTTCCCAAGTGATCCCAATGTAACCGTCTTCTCATTTACAGATTGCCTTTGGGAGTCCTGTAAGCCTTTTAAGAGGGGTCAGAATTAATTGCCTTAGAAATCTTCTATCTTTGGAAGTAAAAACCATTTTAGAATGTTGCTATGGGCTGAAATGTGTCCCCAGGAAATTCACATGTTGAAGTCCCAATGTCCAATACCTTCGAATGTGACCATATTTGGAGATAAGGTCCTTAAAGAAGTGATTAAGTAAAAATGAGAGTGGTAGAGAGAGGCTCTAATTCAATCCGAGTGGTGTTTTCACAAGAAGAGACACCAAGGCTGAGGGTGTAGAGAGAGACAGCCGTGTGAAAAGGCACCAAGAGGGTAGCACCTCAGTGTGGGGCAGATTCTTCTCACACAGCCCTCAGGAAAACCCAGACTTGCCAACACCTCGATCTTGGATTTCAGGCCTCCAGAACTGAGAGAAAATAAATTTCTGTTGTTTATATACACCTGGTCTTTGGTATTTTGTTATGGAAGCCCTAGCACACTAATACAGATGTCATTTACCTTTAATGGAGGAGGGTGGGCCCAGGAATCTGAGATGTTTTGAGAATCCACCTAAAGTGAGCTCAGAAGAATGTTTCTTTAGAAAAATAAATTCTTGGAAAAAGACATAAGTTCAAATGACTTCTCACATAGAATTTCAAAATACTCACATAAACCACCTGTGGATAGTCTGATGAGAGTAATAGTCAATGGAAAATAATTTTGAATTTGGCAGTGTCGAGTAAAATCATTACTGAAGTGTATTTGTTTTAAATTGTGTGTGTGTGTGTGTGTGTATTTGGATTCCTCAATAGGACAGAGACAATGCTATGTGTTTACTAAAACATTCCATTTTTGTCTTGAGCACATAGGAAGAACAATACTTCCTAGCTCCCTTGCAGCTAGATACTATATCTTATCACCAGGTCTGGCCAGTGGAAGACTGGGGAGAGTAAAGTATGCATTTTCAGATCTGGTGCATAAAAATCTCTGTCTCATGATCCTACTCATTTCTACCTCACGTGGCTCAAAGTTCAAAAGATACGAAAGGCTGCACATTGAAAAGCCTCCTTCCCACTCTTGCTCCCCAGACCCTAGTTTCCCTGAGGAGGAGCAAGTATAGCTGCCAATTTCTCATTCATTCTTCCAGAACTTTTATATGTGTGCAAACAACGGCACATTCATATCACCCCCTCTATTTCTCTAGGCACACACACTCCTCTTAACACCAGATTCAGCATTAATTTTTGGATATCATTTAAAATATATCCAACATGTAAGTATGTCTTACCACTTCCTTCATTACCACCCTGGTTCAAGCCAGTGCGGGCTTTTGATTTTATTAAAACAATGGCCTTCTGAGTAACAGACAGATCAAACACAGCAATCCTTTAAAAGGAATGTAAAAACTCAGGTCACGTCACTCATCTGTTCTGAACCCTTTGATGGCTTTTCAAAACACTCAGAGTGAAAGTCGAGTTCTTTACGCAGGTGTACACGATATGCTCACTGTCTTCCCCCCGCCCTCCCCTGGTACCTCTTGGGTCTCATCTCACACCCGTCTCACTGGAGAGCCCGTGGCATCTGTAATTGCACCTTGCTCTTGCTTCTGAAGTCTGGTCAGGAGCACCTACTCCTCCTACTTCTTGTGCTAATTCCCCAGCATACCTCCTGGCTTTATGTCTCCTAACTTAACGGATGCAAATGGCATTTTTAAATAAAGCGCTAGCCCCACTAGTACTTTTGTTAGCTTTGTCCAGTGGGTGGAAAACTAGTGGGAGGAGCACTGGAGACATTTCTCACTCTGGGAGAGGCCACATGTGATTTCTAGGAGAAAATGAGTGGCCAGAGACCAATGACCCAAGCACAGTAGAGCAGCATGTGGGGCCCAGGTGGGCACACGGGTTGGACACTGAGGAGTCACCTCTGGATTATGCAGGACCGGATTCACTTGAGACTGGGAAAGAACACAGCTGACTTGTCTTTCCACATTTTCTTCTCCATTTTTATTTTCTGTAAGCCCTCTAGTTTTTTCTCTTTTTTCTTTTTTGTACTTTTATATCTTTTCCAGAAGGATTTAAGGTTGAAAGAGGAGAAAGTTAAAATTTAAGCGAGTTGGTCTAGTTTCTGGTTAGATCTTCAAATAATAGATTAAGTTTGAGAGAAGCTCAAAACCATTGAGTAAAGTTGACTTTTGCATTATTTGTAAAGTGTTCTGTCTCCATTTTGGGGTAGCACAATTAGTGGATTATTGGTTTTTATCTTGGAAAAATTTACTTCAATCTTCAAGTACTTAGACAATAATCATTTTATTGGGGTGGATAAGTGCAGAGGCAGCATTGAGAACCCATTTCTGTATTTTATCACTATCACGAGTGCCTGAAATACAAAGGTTTTCTTAGGAATAGAGTGACCCAGAATTCCTGTTCTTGGCCTTTCTTCCCAAATCAGACCAAAGAGAAATAAAATACTTCAGTCTTTAATCAGTTAAAATACTGATAATTGGGAAAATAACAAACAGTAGCTTGTTTTCCTGCCTCTTGTAGAGCAAAATAAAATGTTTACTTATCGGAAACACTATGTCTTCTTTAAGTCTCTCTCTCTTCCTATCTTTTCTCCGTATTTTCCTGATGGAATCCTTCTCTTATCTCAGCAAACATTTCACTTTGTTTGGTTCTTATGCTCTAAGTGGACACGAGAGCAGCCCATTAACTCCACGGTGGGCGCCGACTGTTTCGGGAATCCAAGTTTGGAATACAAGTCTTATGCATCATATTTCTCCAGTTCTTGGCTCTCCTTTGCTGTCCTTCAAATACTTCACAAAATAGAAAACCTGTTTGAATAAAATCAGCTAATTCTTTTGGAGATGCACAAAGAAAAGCTATCAAATGAAGCGGGGTTTCTTTCTTCAGTACATCATTGCTTGAAAGTTGTTATTAAGTTTAGAGAACTTTTTTGGTAAGTGGGATTAGAGTTCAAATACGTGTACTTGTAGTATTCTCATTGGGAAAAAATATAAGGGGTTCATATCTACATTCAGGGTGGGGCAAAAGTAGGTTTACAGTTGTTTGTATGGAAAATAATACAATAAATAGTCATATAGGAATGAACTTTATTTTGTGTAGTCACGGCTGTAAACCTACTTTTGCCCCGCCCTGTATTTACAATAAAGGTCAGAGGGCAAGTATATTTAAAACCTGCAAACCCACAGCAATATGGGAGGCCCACCTGATGGGTACATTTCAAAAAGTTCCATTTAATGTAAATACTTCAAAATGTCTGCCTTAAGTCTGTAAAAAATATATTATGTCCTTTGTTTTTCATGTTTTTTTGAGCTACAGAAACAGTGATCTAGTTAATTGCAGTTTTTCATCAGCATGTGTTAGGAGAATTAAGGCTTATATATTAACATAGGAGTCTCAAGTTCTAAAAAAAGTGATTAAAAATTATTTTTCCTCTTAGCAAATTGTAATACATGTAGTTTGGGGTCTTCTTCTTTTTTAAGATTGTATTTATCTATTTTGAGAGAGAGGGGAAGGGAGGGAGAAAAAGAGGGAGAAAAACATGAATGTGGGAGAGACACACGGATCAGCTGCCTCTCGCACTCCCTCAGTGAGGGGTCCAGCCCAGTACCCAGGCCTGAGCCTGACCAGGAATCTAACCATCGAGCTTTCGCCTGCAGGAGGACAGATGCCCAGCCCACTGAGCCACTCAGGTCAGGGCCGGACTCTTCCTGCTCATTGTACTCCCTTATCATTGGTTCCACTTTGGCCATATTCCTGTGTGCACTCCATGGCCTCTAGCATGGGGTGTTGCTCTTATTAAGCATAAGTGAATATTTTTTTAAATAAAGCTGAGTCACAAAAATGTTATAAAGCCCTTTCCCCAGTATTCAGTTTGTTAATGGGTATTATTGCCCTGTCTGATCCGTAAGTGCATGTTATAACTTTCTTGATCATCTTAGTAGCTGTGGGTAAGTGGCTCCCACGGTTCACTTCCTCCATCTCTTAGTGGAAAATAACTGTGGCCGTGGCATCGTGGGTGACAGCTCTGAACCTAAATAGCTTCAATTTTGTGCTTTTCCTCTGAGCAAGTTTTCTTCTTTCCAGACTTTCTAATTTTCTTTTTCTTTTCCTTTATTTGGTGTTCTTCCTCTATAATAAAAGAAATTAGAAAAAAACATTTGGGAATTAGTCATTTGGAAAAGCATAAATTAACTTTGGTTATAAAAGGACTTGGGTGCTCACTAACGTAGATTTTCCTATTGGCTAACAAAAGGAACTGTCACCCAGGGAAAAGAGGGCAAAGCAAAGAGAAAGTACTGGGTTGGCCAAAAAGTCTGTATGTTTTCTTTTTTTCTGTAAAATAAGGCACACTTTTCATTTTTACCAGTAACTTTGTTGATTTGGATATTTTGAATATGTCGACTATCTCCTGTATGGTATACCATTGATTGTTCTAATTAGTATCTCAGTTTGATCGCTCTCAACTTCAACTGGTCTACCCTACCTTGGAGCATCGTCCAATGAGAAATCTCTAGTACGAAACTTCGCAAAAACACTTTTGACATATTCAATCAGTCACAGCACTTTCTTCACATACTGCACAAATCTTTTTTTGTGTTCCAGCTGTTTTTTTACCTTTCTTGAGATAATAAAAGCATAATTTGCCAAAAATGTTGCTTATTTTCGTCCATCTTCAATATTAAAATGGCTACACAAAATTTTACCAATTTTGATACTTAAAAAAACACACACTTAGATATGGCAGCTGTCACAAGACAACTAAGTGCCAGTAAAGCCATATTATGGAAAAAAACAAATGACCTTTTTGGCCAACTCAGTAGAAATCTGACCACTGAGCAGAGACTACTAAACCCTTATTTCTTCCCAAGTAATGTTTTTTTGTTCAATACCACAAAGGTGAATAATATCCTTTGTAAAGATGTGAACTGCCTCTGAACCATGCAGGCATATAGATTGATGTTAAAAATTAATTGCATGTGAGTAATAACATCCATAAAGACAGAGCGGCTATAGAGGGCTGGGTGTTTAAGACAATTGGTGGTAGATTCTGGGGCCCTTGTGCTCGGATCCTTAAATCTGGGGTCATTATCATTTTGTCTGATGGTTGATCTCAGTCTGTTGTGCCGTCCTTGGACCTATCGTGTGAGCTATCATGGCACCATTTATTTAGGCACTAGTTGACATTTCTTGGGAGGAATAAGGGAAACCTTTAGATATATTATGATGGCCCTCTAGAGCCTCCAGAAGTCTAGGCCAGTCTTAGGGAACAGGCAAGAGAATTGGTGAAGACTGGGGAAAATTACTAAGCTAAAAGAACCAGACTTTCTTTCCTCTTTGGCGTGAACTAACAGTATGGTCTCTGATAACTCTTAGTTCTCTGGTTTTACTTTATAAACACTTAAATTGGTTGCATTGGGTAAGTTTTAAAGCACCCGAGGCTTTGAAATTCCACTTCTATCAACTCTGATCATTCCTACTGTTGATTTGTATTATTTAGAGCTGATGTCAATCAGCATCACTATCTTTATTCATTCAGCAATTTTTATTGAGCACCCACCATACATCAGGCTGTATGCTAGGTGCTTGGGATATGTCACTGAATAAAACTGACAGACATCCCGGCCTTCTTCTCCCCATATCCCCCCGTCTCACATTCTTGCAGACGAAGATAGGAAATAATTAAAACTGATACATAGGAAAATGTATAGTATATTGTAAATGCTATATAAAAAAAGAGTAGAACTTGGTAAGGAGGATGAGGACACTGAGGTAAGGAGGAGATTGAAATTCACATGAGGTCGTCCAAGTTTATTGAGAAGGTGACACGGAGAAAAGACTTGAAGAAGGCGCAGGAATGAGCCATGTGAATATTAGGTGAATATTAGGTAATCCAAGCAGAGATAAGGCCCTGTGGCCAGGCACTTGGGCGGAAGCACGCCTGTGGGCCCCAGGAACAGCCGTGATGGCAGTGTGGTCAGGGGGTCCGGGAGAGACGGGGAAGGAGGTCCAAACCGGGGGAAAGACATTTGGCTCTGTGGGCCATTGTAGGAATTTTGGCTTTTACTCTGAATGAAATGGGAACCATGACAAGGTGTGAGCCAAGAAATATCGTCAGTATTCGTGGTGCTCCAGGAGACTGATGGTGGTGGCTTGAACCGGGCTGGTGACAGTGGAAGTTTAATAAGATGCGATTGAATTCTGGATATACAGGGGTGGACAAAAAAGTAGGTTAAACTACTGGTTATCATTACCCATATGATAAAGCATAAGTAAGGATATGAAATAATAACACTACTACTAATAATGACATATAATACAAATGCATATTTAATAAAATAATTAATTTAATTTAAATAGTAATGCAAGAGTAAACTGTGTTTTGTGTATTCACGACTATAAACCTACTTTGTCCAGTCCTGTATGTTGAAACTGGAGCCAGCAGGATTTACTGGATTCACTGGCGATTTGGATATAGAGTCTCAGAGAGATTTGTCTTGCGCTTCTGGAAAGATGGAGTGACCAACGACATAGAAAGAAAGACTGCAGGTAGGGGAGGATTGGAGAGCGATGTTAGGGAATTGAGTCTTGGTATAAGACTTTGAAGTAGGGGTGCTGAGCAGAAAATAAATAAACCCATGATCTAAATCTGTGGTTCATTAGTTTAGAGATGGTGTTCAAAGCTACGGAGACGGGATGGAAGAGGCCACGAAGGAAGTGCGCGTAGACGGAGAAGAGCAGAGCTCCAAGATGCAGTCTTGGCTCCTCCAATGTTAGGAGGAGCCTACAAAGGACACGGGGGCGATAGCAGTGCAGGTGGGGGGGATGTTTCCATCCTGTGTATATCGTGAAATAATCACAATAAGTCTAGTTAATGTTCGTCACCACACATAGCTATGCTCTTTTTTTCTTGTGATGAGCACTTTTAAGGTCTACTTAAACTTTCTTAACTTTCAAATACACAATATTGTATTATTAGCAACTTTCAAATGGACAATATCACATTATTAACCATATTCAACTACTTTTCGGAAACATAAGTATTATACAGCATGTAAAAAGTTCTTCCAAATCAGGACCAAGTGGGTTTAATGAACACTGGTGATATTTGTATGATTTCCCAAGAAAAGCAAGGATTTGAAAAGACACCTGAAAAACATTTATGTGATCCCAAGTCTTCCTACTATTATAAGGCTGGGGATGGTAGGGAAAGTCTTTGAAAGAGATTGAACCAAAGTGCTGACATTGGAACTAGCATGGAAATGGTATTATAGGCTTGAAAAATTTACGATATCCCAGGCTCAAAGGTAGTGCACATGTACAAAAGTACATTGCCAAAGAGGTTAAAAGAACAAATGTGTGTCTAAATGAGAACTTGATTCTGTGTTTAAAGACCTTCTCTTGACTGGTTGACTTCTTAAGCACTAAAGAGACTAGAACAGAACAGGATAAAAAACAGACCCATACCCTCAGGCAGCTGATAGTGTGCGCATGTTTATATATAATGCATTTTCTAAAGAGGTAGGGACTTTGAGGTCAGGATTAAGAGATCTAGAATTTCCATTATCCAAGCTAAGTGAAGTCTAGTTCATGACATTTGAGATTTAGCTGTTAAGGATGAAAGAGCACACAGAACACTGGGCCTACCCTGACTTCATCCAGAAGTTTTAGCTTAAAAAAATGCTTATTTTTAACTTATACCTAAAAGAAAGATACAGACAAAGAAAGGAAAACAAGAGAGGAAGTCAAGCCTTTTAACCTAACCTAGTATCAGAGTCTGGGCAAAATTTAATCCAGCTTTACAGGTTTGGATTCCTTACTTGGAAAACCTTGCCTCTAGCATTTAGGCCTGAAAGAAGAGAGACTTAACAGTCTAGTCTTTGGCCCTGGAATGTCAGAATAAAGCCCTGGAATACTAGAAGAAAACATGGTTACAAAGTAAAATGCATTTTCAAAAGTGAACAAATTCTCTCCCCCACACCCCATTCCTAAATCCTAGGGTTTCCGGCAATAATTCTGACCACTGAATGGCAGAATTTTAACTGCCTACGGAGAAATGTAGCTACCAAAATTTCCAGCAAGATGTCATCGATATACCCTTTCAGCTGAAACATAGACAGGGCCCTGGGAATAGCTTCCCCTTAGCTCTTCAATTGGATTTTCAGTATCTCTCAGGAGAGTCTAATTTAAAACTACAGCCACAGAGGCTGCACTGCTGGTGGGTGGAGGTTGGTTTACTGGGCAAATAGCTTCGCAAACATCCTTCAACTAGAATTAAGTTCCTGGGAAATTGTGTCATAAAAATAAATTATACTTTCCTCAAATCTATAAAGTTGATTTTTACTTAGGGTTATAATTTTTAGATGTAAATTTGATATTGGTTTATCGCACATACATACTTTCTTAAAAATGCTTGGTCTCTTGACATCTCCGATGGGAAACCAGAGTTTATGTGGTCTTCAGGGACAACCACTATCCCTCATATTGCATAATTTTTACTGTTTACAAATTGAAGTTTGGGATGGGATTTAGGAAGCTGAGGATTCATGTTATCTGTTGCCATGGCATTTAATAACCTATTCCAAATGATATTTTGCTTCTACCATTGCAAGAGTCTGATTTTTATAATTCTCAATACATCAGCTTCCATTTGTTAAAAAGACATATGTAACAAGCTCATGTAAAATATATTTTGCATGATTGAAAGTTGGATCTGTATCTCAAGCATCTATCTCATTAATGAACAAAACATTATTCAGTGCCTATATAAATAATTTCTTGAATGTGATTAATATTATCGTTCCCGAGATTCACTTGAGTGTATCATTTCATTGGATTCTTCCACCAGACAGAGTAAATGGTGTTTTCTCCATTTTACAAAGAGATTGAGACTTATACATGTGTGAAGACTGATGCTGAATTTCAGAGTTAAAGATGTTTTTAAGAAATAAAGCAGTGTAAACCAACAAAAATAGATTAAAAAATGCATTTTGGAATGATTTTTAAATGCCTCTGTCCTGAGGAAATCTTTCTTCTTTCATTTAATGTTACAAGCCTATTTGTAACAGTCTTGTCTATTCAGGGGGAAAAAAGACAGCCCTCTTCTCCCCAAAACCCCTCAGGAATGACTGATAATAGCAAAGATCTTCCCACCCAAAGACACAGTGTTCCAAAGGTGCCCGTGGCACTCTGTTTAATGTGTAGAATTAGCCCAGCTACAGCATATCCCATTGACCCACTCAGTAATGCCTTCATTGGTTAATTCTCGTATGCGTCCTCTTTGGGGATCAAACCTGCAACCTTGGCTTATTGGGACGATGCTCTAACCAACTGAGCTACCTGGCTTTCAAGATGGTTCCATATTGATTCTTGTTATGATTCCCAGGTGAAAAAAATAGAATGTAAGAGTCCCAGACTAAGCTTTTCTTATTTGCATCTGAACACTCAAGGAAGTTTGTGGGTCTTATTTATTGCAACATCTTCTGCTTTCTTTTAAACAGGAGTCAAGAAACCATATTCTTCAGCTTACTGGTTTAGTGCTGAATTTCCGTTCTTATGAAATTCATTACGTGGTACCCAATTCTACCTATTTGCAGTGATTTTGCTATCCTTTAAACATTTTCCTATACCATAAAACATCTTTGTTTGCATTAGAAAATTACTGTATCTGAATATGTGGCATTTTTCTAATATCAAGACCCAAAGGCATTTTGTAGTTACATTTACCAACCACAGATTACACAGATTACTCAGAGTTTAAGCACAGGTAGCCAGGCTGTGGTCGTGATCGACAACTCGAAGGCAGTCTTGGGAGTCAAGCCTGAAATGTCTTTTGTCCTCTCATCAAGTATTTTATGTCTCCCTTGAGAGTGCTGAGAAAGTCTTCGTGCTCCCTTACTGCTCCCACATTATCAATCTCATCTTCCGTCAGGCCTCTGACCCCAACTGTCCTCACAGTGAGCTCTACTTCTAATTTTTATTTTTAGGGCCACCATTTTTACTTTGCTTTTCAGCAAATGGTGTGTGAGTAGGGAAATTTATTATGCTCTTGTGAGGGGCATATCATGCCTGGAATTCTTGCCATTTTCAAGTTGCTAGAGCAGAATTCTGATAGCTAATTTAAACATTTTCTCTAATGCTAAGAGAATAGGTCTTAAAAGTTCTCAACACACAAAAAAGTATTTGTAACTACATAAGGTGATGGGTTTTAATTAGACCTTTTGTGGTGGTCATTTTGCAGTGTATGGGTGTATGCAACTATTGAATGAATATGTTGTATACCTGAAATTAATGTAATCATAATGTCAATTATACTTCAATAAAACACATATTTTCTAAGATTACAAAAATAGTACTGTATATAAATGAAGTATCGAGTAACTGGCACAAAGTTATTAGTGTCTTTGTGGACCTTCATCCGGTTTTTCCTCACTGTAGAGCGACTGCTCCTTTTACAGTTTCCTTTTTAAACCAGTTTACCGACGTTAGGATTCTTTGACCTACAAAGGCCTTCAGGACATGTGTGGCCCAGGACTTTGAGAAAAGGAGAAGCCATCCCCATTTTAAATTAGGGGGTTATCAGTTAGAGTTGCACGCACCTCTCATAGTTCACTGGGAAAAGGGACAAAGCCTTGATGTTCCCACCATCTAGCGTACTTTCTGGCGGGAAGCGAATTCCACAGAAACAGCACCGGAGCACAACAGAGCAAAATGATTTTTCTTGGATTCCAGTGTCTATAAAACATTTCCCTGTACTGGTTGGCAGCTAAAATCACTTCTGAGGAATGTAGGGGAGCCAGCTTATTATCTGCTCTGAAAATCTGCCGTGTTCCTGTCTGTAGCGGCCCACTATTCAATGCTTTCTTGCACCTTCTTTCTTCTTATCTCCCTATTTCCCTAAATTAGGCATGCCAGGAATATTGATGCAGAGGGGATGTTATGATTTCACTTACAACACACTTGAAATTCACTCTGAGAATTGGTTAATTCTTGGTTAATTGGTGTACAGTAGCAGGACTACTGTAGGTAGTCTTGCACCATTCCGGTCAATTTCATGATTTCCAGGAAAGACAAGGGATGGGAGCACTTCAGTCCTACTATTGGCCATGCCTTCTTAACGTTAGACAATCTGGTCCACAAGGGCAAAAGACTCGCGGTGTCCAATAAGAGCAGAAAAATTGCAGACAATCTTAAAACCGTGTGTAACAATAATGGATCTATAAATTGGTTAGCAATCTCAGTTTGATATTTTGCCAATAGGGGCTTTCCTTACTTTTATGAAGTGAAGGCAGAGGCGTCCAATCTGGGATTGAGGCATTTTGGCATTTTACTCCCTACAATTTAACTGGAAACCCTGGTGCCTGTGGTCTTTGGCCCCCACAGGACTGTGTTGTGAA
>PVKM010016151.1:0-27137 GCA_004027735.1 Carollia perspicillata
CCAGGAGGGTAAGTCCCCATATTGGCCACAAAAACTAGCAGGGACTGAGTTGGCAGAAGAAACTTCTGGGTCCCAAGCAGTTCCTTGTAAAGAACCCACACACTGACCTACTCAGACTCGTTCCCTCTGAGCTCCCAACACTGGGGTAGCAGCTTGAAGGCACTAGTGGCATACAGGGAGGAACTGAGGTATCTGGTCTCAAAGCGAGACCTGGGGAGCAGTTTTCTCCCAGACAGAAACGTAGGCAGAGGCCATTGTTCCTTTTCTGAACACTCCTCCCACAGAGCCCCAAGCAGTTGCTGTATCTGAGATTCCATCAACCTGGCTAACACTGTTTGCCATGCCCTGGAGGTCTCCTGAGGCTCTGCTCCACCCAATTTACAGGCCCACCCAAGCTGTTAACAGTGGCTTTTCCGTATGAATGGCTAGTCTTGCATTATATTTCACAACTTCCTAAATCCTATCAAGCAAGCAACAGCCATGATCAGGTAGCCCATAGCCCCCATACCTCTTGCTAAGTAGCAGCCCATCTAGGTTCACAGCTTGACTTTGCCTGGGAACCTCCAAGCCCAGCACAAGTAGCAGGCATCTCCAGACTGTTTTGTAGCTCATGCAGGGTGGCATGACCAGACATGTGAATGACCAGAGGATATAGGAGGAAAAGAAGTAACCTGAGGGTACTGAATTCTCATCCTCAACCTCTTCAATTAGAGCAGCTTTTATTTTATTATTAGTTTCATTTTATAATCATTTCTCAGGTCAAAAAAAAGTTATGTAGTTCTTTTTTTTTCAGGGAGAAGGGAGTATGCCAGTATTAAAGATAAACTTTTACTGACAGAAAATTTTGAATCTGGTAGCAGATACAGGGAGAATTACATAACATTCAACTGTTGTTAAAGACAATGAATATTATTATAGCAAGTGGATAACTCTTGCTCAGTAATTAAAGATCAAAGTTATAATTATAAAATGACATGGAATGAGAATATTCCTGGAAGAGATTAAACTGTTGTGATCCAAGTATATAATTTTTTAGTGATGGGTGGGAACTTACAGGAGAAGACCCTAATGTGTCTGACTAAAGTCAGTGATTCTCAAGTTTTTATCTTGTATTCATTGCAGTCTTCTAGTGGATAAGGGTTAAGCTTTAGTGTTCATGAAAATCTTGGAGGGAGTTCCTTACTTAAAGTGCTATTTTTCTTTACCTCATAACTAGATATTTTGATCTTGAGTATGAGGTGGAGGACCAAAAATTTCCATTTCACTAAAAAGTATTTATTAGTTACTAAAGCAACATAAAATGTTATATCCAGAATAATTTCACTTTCACTGCTGCCCTTATCAGCCTAGTTTAGTCTGCCAGTTTTTAAGTAACCTTTTTTTATTAATTTAATCATCTTTCTTGAGTTTCTTTGCAAATATATGGGCAAGTGTAGATAGTCTCATTTCTCCCATTCACATGTGATCAATCTGAGCATCACTAAAAGGAAAACCACCACACATTATGAATGTCCTTATAAGATATAGTAGGAAGTACACAGTCTAGCCATTGAAGTATTTTCACTGAAAATTATTGAGCTTGCATGTAATCAAGCTTTAGTATTCAACCACTGTTTGTAGGATATATGTAGGTAGAAGAGCATGTTAAATCACATCATGAGGATGCAGTCAACCAGATTTACAGTGTGGGAAATTCTAGGGTTGTGCCATGTGATATTGTGGCCACTAGCCTTGTGTGGCAATTTAAATTAATTAAAATTTAATAAGATTAAAAAATTATTTCCTCATTTGCTCTAGCCACATTGCTAGTTCTCAGTTGCCACATATAGCTAGTGGCTATGGTTTTAGGTGACTCAGAAATTTCCTCATTGCAGAAAGGTTTGTTGGACACAGCTCTTCTAGGGTAACCAGAATAGACAAATGAACATCCAGACTAGTAGAAAAAGCTAAAATAATAAAAAATTTTTAAGGCAAGAAAGGAAGAGACAGAGAAACAGAAGTTCCTTTTGTTTCTCTCTCTCTTCTTTACATACAGAATGATATATGTAGATATCATTTTAACAAATATATGACTGAATGCTTCTCTTAAAAGGCAGGTTATCAAAGCTGAAGGAGAAAAGGAACATAATGCACTTATTTGCTGTTTATAACAAATCCATCTGAAATGTCAGAATACTTAAAGGTGAATGTAAAGAATGGGGAAAAACTTCAGGAATATGCTAATTAAAGATATGGCTATGTTCAAGTCTCAATTTAAGGCATGAAGCTTTATTTAGGATAAAGAGGCTGTCATGATAAAGTAATTTATTCAGTAAGAAGTTGTTATAATTTTAATTTTATAAGCACCTATAAAATGACATAAAACATAATGCTGAGATTGATAGATTAGAAAAAATAGATACATTTACAATTACAGCGAGAGATTACTATAAATACCTGATAGAACTAGCAATAAAAGATCTATCAGTAATGAATAGAAAATTTAGAAAAATGACTGTTTCACAAAATGGTTCTGTGAATGAGATAGTATATTCAATAAATATAGTTATTCAATAAATACTGAATAAATATTGAAATGCTTTTATTAAATAAATATTTGAACACCTAGTATATGCCAGGTAGTGTTCAAAACTTGTATGTTGTTATACAACCTTAATCAAATATAAGATATTGTCATGTGTAGTCTAATCATTAATTTTAAAGGCTTAATGGGTGATGAGCATTGATAACTATACAGGTTCACAAAAGTGAGTGATACAGATTTGAAGGATGCACTTACTGAGGAAACAGGACATTTTGAATCCTGAAAAGTAACTGGCAATTTAAATATGAGAGGAGGAGTAAAGTGGTTTTGGTAGGGAGAATAGAATGAGAAAAAGCAAACTAGTCAGTTTAAGAATAGGATTCCTTTGGCAAAACCATAGGAATAATATGAAAATTAGGGCCTAATTGTAATATCAGAAAGAAATTGTAGTATGTCTAGGGAGTGGTTGGGTGAAATGAATAACATAGTAATTGTCCCATTTTCAGGCTTTACAAATATTTCTGAAAGTAGATGGAAAGGTCTTGGTGCATGTATATAGTTAGTTTTAATGGCTGAAACAACAGACTAATTTTCATAAAGATTGTACCTGTTTACACTTCTACCTGCAGCTTACGAGAGCATCAATTTTCTCACACTGAGCAGTATTGGATGTTAGTCATAGTCTTTGCTTGATGGGCAAAAAAGAAGGGTACTCTGCTTTCATTTGCATTTATGTGGGGTTTTTTTGAGTTTCATGTATTTATTGGACTTATTTAAAAAAAACTACACAAGTACCCTGTTCATATTTTGGCCCATTTTGTGATTTCTTTTTCTTACTGATCTATAGGTGCTCTTTTTATATTTATATGTTCCTTTTTTTACATGTGACGTGTTTTTCTAGTCTCTTTCTATTTTTAAATGTTCATACTGCATTTCTCGTGGCTTTGCTTATCATTTGTAGTATTACTAAGTTTTTTCCTTTGACTTCAGAATATTATGTCTTACTTGAGAAATACTCTCTAACTCAAAATTACTTACTTTAAAAACGGTTACTCCCCTGTTTACTCCCCCACTGTTTCTGGTTACATAAGACTAGAGTATTTTAATAATCAGTTTTATAGAATTTTAAAGATTTTTTATTTATTTATTTTTTAGACAGGGGGGAAGGGAGGGAGAAAAACAGGGAGAGAAACATCAATGTGTGATTGCCTCTTGTGCTCCCCACACTGGGGAACCTGGCCTGCAACCCAGGCATGTCCCCTGACTGGGAATGGGACCAGCAACCCTCTGCTTCACAGTCTGCTGCTCAGTCCACTGAGCCACACCACCCAGGGCAGTTTTATAGAATTTTAATAAGTAAGACTAACCTGATTATTACTTTTCATTTTCAAAAATATATTGGACATTCGTGCATTTAGGTTTTTTAAAACTTTTTTAGTATCACCCGAGCACATGTTTATTGATTTTATAGCGAGGGAAATTGGGGGAGAGACACAGTGATTTAAGAGAGAAATATCGATAAATTGCCTCCTGCACGCACCCCTACCAGGTACTGAACCCTCAACCCAGGCATGGAGTCTGACCAGGAATGAAACTTTTGACCCTTTGGTTTATGTGGGACGATGCTCCAACCAGCTGAGCCATACCAGCCAAGGCTAAACCTTTTTATTGTGATAAAATAGTCATAATAGAAAACTTAGTATTTTGAACACTTAGTGGTATTAAGTACATTCACATTCTTGTGCAACTATCACCAGTATCCATCATCAGAATTTGTCATTCTAGAAAGGAGCCCTGTACTCAGTAAATAGTAACTTTCCATTCCCTTTTATTCTAGCCCATGGTCACCCCTAGTTTACTTTCTGTCTCTAAATTTGCTCATATTTCATAGATGTGAAGTCATACAATGTTTGTCCTTTAGTGTTTGGCTTATTTAACTTAGTGTAATGTTTTTTAAGGTTCATCCATGTTGTATGAAGTATCATAACTTCATTTTTATCACCAAATAATATTCTCCTGCATGTGCATACCACATTTTGTTTGTCTGTTCATCTGTTGATGGACTCTAGATAACTCAAGTTCTAACATTTGCCTATGGGTAATGCTGCTGTGAACACTGGTGTACAAATAAATATATGTTCAGGTTTGTACTTTTCTATTCTCTTTGTTATATACCGAGATGTGGAATTGCTGGATGACATGGTAATTCTATGTTTAGTATTGTGAGGAACCACCATACTGTTTTCCATAGCAGCTGCTCCATTTTAAATTCCCGCCAGCAGTGTACAAGAGTTCCAGTTTTTCCACATCCTATCCAACACTTGCTGTTTTCCTCTGTGTGTGTGTGTGCACTCACACATGCTGTGAATAAATAGCTGTCCTCCTAATGGGTGTTAATTGGTATGTTGTGGTTTTTAATGGGCATTTCCCTAATAATTAGTGATGTTGAGCATCTTCTCATGTTATTGGCCACTTGTACATCTTTTTTTGAGAAATGTTTATTCAAGTCTTTTGCCTATTTTAAAATTAGGTTGATTTTTGTTGTTGTTGAGTTCTTTATATATTTTGAAGATTAATCCTTTATCAAACAACCTGCAGTTATTTTCTCTCATTCTATGGTTTGCTCTTTCACAGTCTTGAGAAGTATCTTGGTATACAAAAGTTTTTAATATTGATGTAGTCCAGTTTTGCTTTTGTGTCCTATGCTTTTTTTATGGCTTTAACTCTTACGTTTAAGTTCTTTGATCCATTTTGAGTTGATTTCTATATATAACGTAAGCTAAGGAGTCAGTGTCATTCTTTGCATGTGGATATCCAGTTTTCCCAGCACCATTTGTTGAAGAGACTGTCCTTTTCTAGTGAATGGCCTTGGCACCCTTGGCAAAAAGCCATTTGACAGTAAATGTGAGGGTTAATTCCTGGGTTCTGTGTTCTATTCCATTAGTCTTTTTGTGTCTGTATTCCAGTATCACACCATTTTGATTGCTTTTAGATTTGTTGGAAGTTTGAAATCAGAAAGTGAGTCCTCCGACTTCAAAAATCTTTTTTATTGTGTTTTTTCCATTACCAGTTAGCTCCTTTATATCCCCTTAGCCCTCCAACTTTGTGCTTTTTCAAGACTGTTTTGGCTATTTGGGGTCTTTTGAGATTCCATATAAATTTTAGGATTGATTTTTCTATTTCTGTAAAAAATAGCATTGGGCTTTTGATATAGATTCTATTGAATTTGTAGGTTCCTTTTAGTGTTGATATCTTAACAATATTATTACATTATCTAACAAATGAACACAGCATGTCTTTCCATTTATTTGTCTTCAATTTTTTTCATTGTATAGTTTCATCGTACAGTTCTTTTGTCTCTTTGGTTAAGTTAATTGCTTAATATTTTATTCTTTTTGATGCTTTTCTAAGTGGAATTGTTTTCTTAATTTTCTTTTCACATTGCTCATTGTTAGTGTATAAAAATGCACCTGTTTTTATGATTGATTGTGTATCTTGTAACTTTGCTGAATTGGTTCATTCTAACTTTTTTTTCTGAGTCTGAAAATATCATTGTTTTCTACATATAGGATCCTGTCAGCTGCAAACAGAAATAATTTTTCTTTTCAATTTGGATGTTTTCTTCTTTTTTGTGTAATTTTCTATTTAGAAGTTTCAAACCATATTTTATAGAAGTGGCAAAATGAGAATCCTGTCTTGTTCTTGATGTTAGAGGAAAAGCTTGCGGTCTTTTACCATTGAGTATGATGTTAGCTGTGGAGGTGTAAATCGTCCTTGATTATGTATGTAATATTTTTATGTCTTTAATTTAAAAAAATTATAGCTCCCTCTATCATTTTTCCTTCTCCCACAAATATCCTGGTATAATTTTCCTTGGAATTGTATACAATTTTATACAGAAATTTGGTAACAATTAACATCTATTATTTAATCTCTACTTTTTAAAAAGAGATTTTATTTATTTATTTTCAGAGGGGAAGGGAAGGAGAGAGGGAGAGAAATATCAATGTATGGTTGCCTCTCATGCATCCCCTGCTGGGAACTGCCCTGCATCCTAGGCATGTGCCCTGACTGGGAATCGAACCGCAGCTGTTTGGCTCGCAGGCCTGCACTCAATCCACTGAGCCACACCAGCCAGGGCTGAATCTCTACTTTAAATAACTTGGAATATTCCTCCAACTATTCCATTTTTTAAAACTTCTGCAGTAATTTTTTAAAGGTTGGTCTTGTGTTGTTAGGTTTATTTTAGATGCTGTATATTTTAATTTTTTTTAATCCTCATCAGAGGACATGCTTATTGATTTAAAGAGAGGAGAGGGGTGGGGGAGGTAGAGAGGGAGAGAACAACGATTTGAGAGAAAAACTTCGAGATTAGTTGCTTCTCACTAGCTCCCCAACCAGGGAACAAACCCACAACCTAGGTATGTGCCCTGATCAGGAACTGGTCCAGCAGTCTTTCTGTTTATAGGATGACATTCCAACAGAGCCACACCAGCCAGGTATGTTCTGATTTTTAAATGTATGTGCACATACCATGAATTATTAATATGTACATAAATTACATATTTTCCCTGGTATATATATTCAGCTTATGTAATTGTTTACTAGCTATTTTACTAATGGGCTTAACAAAGTTATAATAGAGATTATATATAAGAAAAATGTCAAAAGAAAAACTGAAATGATAATGTCACTGGCATCTTAAATCTTGCCTATAGTTTTCAGTAGACTGTTAAAGATACTATTTTCTTTACTTGTCTCTTATTTTATACTTATAATCAGTGGAAATAAACTTATTTTATAAAGCATTACTTTCAGGTGTTAGAGTTAATCTTTAAGTAAAATTGTAATACAGATTTCTGTATGCAAAAATGTAGACAAAAATACAAATATTTTGACTTTCAGTCAAGGTGGTGGCATAGGTAAACACAGCTCACCCTCTTATACAACCACATCAAAATTACAAGTAAATTGTAGAAAACCATCACTCAGAACTGTCAGAAATTGAGTTGAATCGAAGCCTGACCACTCTGAAAGTAAAGAAACCACACCCATCCAACTGGTAGGAGAGATAGAGACTCAGAATGGGCTGACCACACATCCACATGTGGTGGATAAAAATTCTGGAAAAATAACTCAGGAACCAGGTATGCCAGCTCCACACCAGCCCCCACAGCCCAGAGCACTGGTGCCACGAAGGTAAGTACCCATAATATTTGGCTGTGAAAACCACTGGAAAATGAGTTGGTGGAAGAAACTTCTGGAGTCCCAAGCATTCCCCTTAAAAAACCCACACACGATTTTATTCAGACTCACTCCCTCTGAGCTCCAGCACTGGGGTAGCAGCTTGAAAGGTGCCAGTGGCATGAAAGGAGGAACTCAACTGTTTGGCATCAAGGCAAGAACTCAGACAGCTATCTCTCAGACAGAAAGGTAGACAGAGGCCATTGTCACTTTTCTGAGCCCTTCCCCCACAGAGCCACAGAGCCAGCAGGTGGGTACCGTATCTGAGACTCCATCAACCCAGCTAATACTGCTTGTCCTGCTGTGGAAATTCCCTACTTGGTTCCACTCAAATTACAGGCCCACCCAAACTATTTAACCATGATTTTTCCACGTGAATGGCTGGTCTTAGCTCATGCTTCACAACTTCCTAAATCCTTTCAAACAAGGAACAGTTTGCCTCAGTAAACCCCCAGGTCCCGTAGCTCTTGCTAAGTGGCCCCAGGTGTGGCACTAGCAGCAGCCAGCCTAGATTCACAGCTTGGCTTCACCTGGGAATTTCCCAGCCACGCATAAGTAGCAGCCATCTCAGATTGCTTTATAGCTTGTGTAGGTTGGCCCCAGGCAGCACACAGATGGGGGCTGACCTTGGCCTACACCACCAAGGAAAAACCAGAACCTGTGCACCAAGTGGACAGCTATAGACCATGTCAGAGCACCACCACCCTGACCCCTGTAAAGCTGATTCTCCATGGAGGGCAGAGGTTGTGGTCAGTTGTCACAGCCAGTCCTTGGAACTGACTGGCCTGTGTAAACCCCTCCCAGTACCCTGACAACAGCAATCAAGACTCAACTACAAGAGGAGGGGAGTGTACTCAGCCCACATGAAGGGTGCACCTCGAGTACCTAGCTGAGTGGTAGGGGGAATGCTACTGTACCCTACAGGACACCTACTACATTAGGCCACGATACCATAGCATTTCTACCTAATACATAGAAACAAACACAGATAGGCTGCCAAAATGAGGAGACAAAGAAACATGGCCCAAATGAAAGAACAGATCAAAACTCCAGAGAAAAAACTAAACAAAATGGAAATAAACAATGTATAAGATGCAGAGTTTTAAACACTTATTAAAAGGATTTTCAAAGAACACAGTGAAGATCTCAACAGCATAAAAAGGATCCAGTCAGAAATGAAGAATACCCTAATTGAAATAAAGAACAATTACAGGGAATCAGCAATAGAGGGAATGAAGCTGAGAATCAACTCAATTATTTGAAATATAAGGAAGCAAAACACAACCAATCAAAACAACAAGAAGAAAATGGATTCTAGAAAAACAAGGATAGCCCTGTCTGGTGTAGCTCAGTGGATCGAGCGTGGGCTGTGAACCAAAGGGTCGCGGTTTGATTCCCAGTCAGGGCATATGCCTGGGTTGTGGGCCAGGTCCCCAGTGGGGGCCATGCGAGAGGCAACCACACATTGATGTTCCTCTCCCTCTCCTTCTCCTTCCCTTCTACTCCCTCTAAAAATAAAGAAATAAAATATTTTTTAAAAAACTGAGGATAGTGTAAGCAGCCTCTGGGACTTCAGGTGATGCAGCATTTGCATCATAGGGGTGCCAGAAGGAAAACGTAAGAGCAAGAAACTTGAAATCTTTTTGAAAAAATAATGAAAGGAAACTTCCCTAATTTGATGAAGGAAATAGACATGCAAGTCCAGGAAGCATAGAGAGGCCCAAACAAGATTCCTGCAAAGAGGCCCACTCCAAGGTACATTATAATTAAAATGTAAAGGTTAAAGATAAAGAGAGGTGATTAAAAGTGTTAAGAGAAAATAAGTTAGTTATGTAGAGGGGAGTTCCCATTACACTGTCAGATGACTTCTCAAACTTTGCAGGCTAGAGAGGACTGGCAAGAAATATTCACAGTCATGAAAAGCAGAGACCTACAGCCAAACTTTTCTACCTAGCAAACACATCATTTAAAATTGAAGAGAAGATAAAGAGCTTCCCAGACAAGAAAAAACTAAAGTTCATCATCATCAAACCAATATTATATGAAATGTTAAAGGGACTTATTTAAGAAAAAGAAGATCAAAACTATGAACAATAAAATCGCATTAAATACATATCAACAATAGAATCTAAAAAAGACAAACTAAGCAAACAAGAACAGAGACGAAACCATGGATAACGAAGGCATTTTGATGGTTACCAGATGGTAGGGGGTGTGGGAGAATGGATGAAAAAGTGAAGGGATTAAGGAGTAAAAACACATAGTTACAGAATAGCTATGGGATGTAAAGTACAGTGTAGGAAATGGAGTAGCCAAAGAACTTACATGCACAACCCATGAACATGAACAATGGCAGGAGCATTGCCTGAGAGAGTGGGGTGTGCCATGTGGAGCAGGGCAAATTGGGAAAAATTTGGACAACTGTAATAGCATAACCAGTAGAATATAATTTAAAAATGTAAATGTTTTGGTGATCATTTACTATTAAAAGAAATATCGATATATCTCAGAATCCTTAACATTTGAAGTGCATTTTAATTATTTCATAAGCTATAATTTTTAGACTCTACATTTTCCAAACCCTGTATACAGCATAAAATTAAAGTCTGTTAAGGATAGTGTATATGTCAGCCCTCTGTAGGGTTCTTTTTTATGTCTTCTGCAATGGACTCCATTCTCAAATGATTTCTCAGCTGTGTTACATTTTAGAGGACTGTTATGCTTTTATCCTCAAGAAACCTAAATTAGTGGAGCTTAAACCTTGGAGAATAGGAAACTGACCTTATGTACATTATAACTTTTTTATGGCTTTTCTTCAGGTTTTAATATTTTGAGCCCTGATAGAGTTTAGGAAATAGTAGATCAAAACATTGATTTTAAACAACAAATGGTTATAGTTTCTAGATCTTGAGTGAGACTATTACTTGTGAAATTTTAAAATATATGAGGAAAATGTTTTGTTTTACTAAATACCAAAAACACAAAATTAGGTGCATTAGGTACTTATTTATTGTCTAGTCTCTTTTCTCATTTTTATTTTTATATAGGACAGAAAAATAATCCAGGTTTAGACAAAACTTTTATTTAGACTTCGTTGCAAGGAAGTTTTTTGTTTTACTTTTTAAAGCAGTTTTGACTTTGACAAAATTAACAATCAATAGACACATTTCCAAACTTTTAATGTCTTCAATGGGATTTATTTTATTTTATTTTTATTTTTTTAAAGATTTTATTTATTTATCTTTAGAGGAGAAGAGAAGGAGAGAGGGAGAGAAATATCAGTGTATGGTTGTCTCTCATGAGTCCCCTGCCAGGAACTGGCCTGCAACCCAGGCATGTGCCCTGACTGGGAATCAAACCACGATCCTTTGGTTCGCAGGCCCACGCTCAATCCACTGAGCTACACCAGCCAGGGCCAGGATCTTTTTATTTTAATAAAACAATAAATATAAGCGTTTTCCTTTAACCTTTCTTTCATAGTTGACATACCAGAATTAGATGGACAGTACACTTAACACTACTGATTCTTTTTAGTTGCAGTAATAATGCCACAGAGCTATAGAAAATAAGATTTAATCTCTTCTGATTTTAAGTTAGTACCTTTATCATTTCTGTCCTTTCAAATTTTGTGGAATATTATGATTTATGTTAAAGTTAGAGTACCCTTAGGTTAGAAGGAAAATGTACGGACTCAGGGAAATTTGACTACTCACTTAGTGGTGCAGAAGGAAATGAAAGAGGTGAGATGCATGTTGAATTTGATTATAGGGAAAATGGGGAGGATATCTAAATCTACTACCATTTTGTACCCTTTAAAATTAGAGGTTTCTGTTCCTCTGTTTAAAAATCTTCCACATACTGTAGGTATAGGTTGCTCTTTGGTGAAAAATGTTTCTGAACTTTGTAGAAATAATGTGGGAACATGGGGAAGAACTCTGATGAGGTCAGGGAAGCTGTAAACCTTTGAGTGCTTTTGTGATGTGATGTGCTTTGTGGGAGGCTCTGTATAAGGTCGAGCTTGAGAAATTTAGAGTGTCCTGTTTTTATTTGAGTCTCTTGCAGATTTTTAATTTAAAAGTTGATTTCTATTGTGTTTACAAAATGCTTATATTTTCTCTCCAGAGTTCTATCAATCCCTTCCAGATAACCTGAAACATAAATATAATAGTAAGAAAAACTGTATTGCAAAGGAAGGCCAATTCCTGGTGATTGGAAGAAAATTGAAATCCCTGTATTGTAATGAAAGTAGTGTCTGTTGTATTGTTGGCCCTTTGACATATGAAATATTTGAAACTGACCCCAGTTTCTTGACTCCTATCATTTCTTGAACTTCAGCAGGCTTTTGCCCCATTACTCCAGGGAAACTGTTGTGATCAAGGGTACAAATGACCTGTTTCTTTTAAAATCAAGTGTCATTTCTTGGTTTTTATCTTACCTTACCTATTAGCAGCATTTGGTATGGTTAATCATCCCCTCTTCTTTCAAATATTTTATTCACTTTGCTTTTATGACATTGTGCTCACCTGTTTTTTTCCTCCTACTTCTCTCATTTCTTCCTTGAAATTTCCTCTATTGGTTTTCCTCATTTCTACAACCTATTAAAGGGCTCAGTTCTTGGACTTTTCTTTTGTATCTGCACTCTAGTTCTTGATCATCAAACCTGTTCCTCTAGTCTTAAATACCATCAATATACTTACGATTCTTACATTTATATCCTAGATGGGACCTTGCTTCTGAAACTGAGACCTTAAAACAGTCTACTCATTGTTTCCATTCAGATTTCTAATGGGCATCTCAAAATTAACACATCCATAACTGACCTCCTGATACTCTATACCTCTAAACACACTCTGCTCTGAGTTTTCATAAACCAGTAAATGGCAGCTCCAACATCCCAGTTCAGGACCTTTGAAGTACTCTGACTACTTTCTTTCATGTTTCATATCCAAACTGTCAGCAAAGTCTTTTTGGTTCAAAGTTCAAAATGCATACAGAATCCCTCTCCCATCACTATCAGTGTAGTTTTAAGACAACATCATATTTTGTCTAGGTTTTCCTGTCGCTTCTAAATAGTTCCAGTAGTCTCCTAACTAGTTACTAGTAATAACTAGGTACCTAACTAGGATAACTGTAGTAGTCCTTAACCCATAAAGTGCCTATAGCAAGTATTCAGATATACATCACTTCTAGGATCAAATAGTTCCAAAAACATCTAAACTGATTCAGACTAAATCATAAAAGACTTAAATGGCTGCCGTCTTTTCATCCGCCTACTTTAACCTCATGTTCTGTTCTCTGAGTTACATGTTCTTTTCCAGCCCCATTGCCTCCTTGCTATTTCCTGAATAATTCAGGTATTATCTTCCCCTGTGGCCTTTGCACTTATTTCTCTGCCTAGAGTGCTCTTCTCCAACATAACCACATGACTCATTCCCCCAGGTAAGTGTGTTCAGATGTTAATAGCTTGCTCAATGTGGTCTTCTCTGACCACCTTAACTAAAATTTTCCCCCTTCCCTCCTTTCTCTACATTTTGTATCTCCTCTCTTACTCTACTTACTTTATCTCTGATTTCTATCTGATTAAACATTTTACTTACTTTTTTACACCAGAATTAAGTGTGATGAAATGGGTTTTTGCCTATTTTGGTAACTCCTGTATTCTAAGTACATAGAACATTGCTTAGTAGCTAGGAGCTATTTATGTAATAAATTAAAATACAAAGCAATATCTTAGAATTTTCTGAAATTTAACTCTAATTCTTTGAGATACATTATTATAGTAAAAAACCTAAAAGTCAAAAGCAAACTTTTTAATATACACATGTATGAAGTCAGAAAACTTTGCAATTGTTATGCATTGGGTTTCAGTAAATGTTTGTTGAATGAATAAATATCAAGTGTATATTATGTAGTCAGCATTGTAGGCTAATCTAAAATTGAAAAGTATACCCACTCTAAAGGAATTTATATGTGCACTTACAGTGGAGGGAGCTTTGCTGAGGTATAGCTTACATATAATAAACTGCACATGTTTAAATGATATATACAGTTGATCCTTGGACAACATGGGCCTGAACTGCTTAGGTCCACTTACACTTAGATTTTTTTTTCTGTAAATACCTGTGCTGTTTGCAGGATGCGTAGGGTTGACTGCTCCATTTTATATAGGGGACTTGAGCATCCAGTGATTTTGGTGTTTGCAGGGATGCTGGAACCAATCCTCCTGCCCCTCCTCCCTGTGGATACGGAGGGACAGCTTAAGTTTTTCAGGAGTCAAAAGTTATAAATGGAATTTTGACTATGCAGGGAAAGGGTGGTGGCACCCCAGCCCTGCATTGTTCAAGGGTCAACTGTATAAACATAGGTAAAAGATGCATAATCATGAAATTAAACATATCTCTTAATCCCAAAAGTTTCTTTGGAATGTCTGTAACCCCCCTTCCTGCTTCCATTCCTCCTTTCTTCCCACTGCTCTCCCCCCAATCTCAGAAAACCACTGATCTGATCTGCTTTTTGTCACTGTAGATTATTTTCATAGAGTTTTGGAAAATGCAAGTAATCATGCTTTTTTTTTTTGATTTGGCTTTTTTTTTAAATCCTCACCTAAGGACATGCTTACCAGTCTTTTAGAGAGAGAGGAAAGGAGGAGAGAGGGAGAGAAACATCGATGTGAGAGAGAAACATCAATTGGTTGCCTCTTGTATGTGCTCTGACTGGGACTGAACCTGCCCTGACTGGGAATTGAACCCACGACTTTTCCATTCATGGGATGACAGTCCAACCAACTGAGCAACACTGACTAGGACTGTGTGACTTCTTTTACACAGCATAATTATTTATAAATAAATTTCATATTGTTGGATGGATTAGTAGTTTATTGTCATAGCTAAGGAGTATCCCATCATGGATATGCCACAATTTGTTTATCCATTTATCTGTTGGTGGACAACAGGGTTTTTCCCAGTTTTGGGCTATTACAATAAATGTGCTATGAAAATGTACTTTCATTCTTGAAAAAAAGACATAGCAGTAGATTAAGTCATGCCAGTTATCTTCAACTTTTTAAGAAAGTGCCATACTTTTCCATGCACCAACACCGTTGGTATCAGTTGTGCATGAAAGCTCCAGTTGTTTCACATCCTCACCAATATTTAGCACAGCCTTTTTAATTTTAGATATTCACATAGGTGGATAGAGCTATTTCATTGGGATATTTTTTCAATTTTTTTATTGTACTAAAATATGCATAACAAAATTTACCCTTTTTACCATTTCAAGTGTATAATTAAGTGGTATTAAATACATTTATAATGTGCAACCATCACTGCCATTCATCTCCATAACTCTTTACAACCATTAAAGAATAACTGTCCATTCTGCCTTCCCTTCATCCCCTGATAAATCACCATTCTGTCTCTGTGATTTTCACCACTCAAAGTACCTCATGTAAGTGAAATCATACAATATCTTTCTGTGATTGGCTTATTTCACTTAGCATAATATCCTCAAGATTCATTCTGGTTGTAGCATATTGCAGAATTTCCTATCTTTTTAAGGCTGAATAAAATTCTATTGTATGTATATATCACATTTTGTTTATTCATCTGTCAGTGGACAGTAGTTACCTCCATGCTTCACCTTTTGTGCATGTTACTATAATCTTGTGTGTACATATGTTTCTGTGAGGCAAGACTTTTAGATTTTTGAGGCTATATACCCAGAAATGGAATTGCTGGATCATATAATTACTTTTTAAATTTTTAGAGGAACTGCCATACTGTTTTTCATAGTGGCTATACCATTTTACATTTTCACCAACAATTTACAAGGGTTCTGATTTTTTCAAATACTTGTCAAAACTTTTTGTTTATTTTTTACAGTACCCTATCCCCATCTGAGGTTTTGCTTTTCTTGCAGTCTGAAAATACTGTGTTCCACTTCAGAAATAAACTCATAAGTTTTACATTGTGTGTTGTTCTGAGTAACGTGATGAAATTTCCTATCATCCTGCTCTGTTCTGCCCAGGACATGAATCATAGTTTGTTCAGAGTATCCACACTGTATATACTACCCTCCCAGATTTATGCACTACTTACCCATTGGTTACTTAGTAGCTCTCTTGGTCAACAGATAACTCTCTTGGTATAGTAACACTTTTGTTCAAGTTAATGCTTATTTTACTTAGTAAAGCCCCAACATGCCGGAGTAGTGATGCTGGCAATTCAGATATGCCAAAGAGAAACTGTAAAGTGCTTTTTTTTATACCAGAAGGACAATAAGTAGCCTAACATTATATCACAGTTTCTTCATCATTCACCTCACTTAATCTCATCAAGTGACATTTTATCATCTCACATCATTATAGGAAGAAGGATATTTTGAGACAGAGACTATATTCACATAAATTTTATTACATTATATTACTATTTTTATCAGTTATGGTTAATCTCTTACTGTACATAATTTTTAAATTAAACTTTATCATAGGTTTCTACATATAAGAAAAAACATAGTATATATACTGTTTGGGACTATTCATAGTTTCAGGCATCCCACTTGGGGCTCTTAGAATATATCCCCTGTGGATAAGTGAGGACTACTGTATAAGTGAGGACTACTTCTTGCGGTTTTTATTTGCATTTTTGTAATAGTGCTGTTGAACATCTTTTTATGTGATTATTGTTCATTTGTATATACTCTTTGTAGAAATGTTTATTTAAATCTTTTGCCCATATTTTAATTTGGGTTTTTTGTTGTTAAGTTTTAGAAGTTCTCTGTATTCTAGATATTAATCCCTTATGAGATATGTGATTTGCAAGCATTTTTTCTATTCCTTGTATTGCCATTTTACTTTATTGATGATGGCTTTGATGAGCAAAATTTTAAAATTTTCACCAAGCCCAATTTGTCTGTTTTTTTTGTTACCTGTACTTTTGGTGTCATATCTAATAAACTATTGTTAAATTCAAAGTTGTGAAGTGCATATTATATGCCTAAGTTTTGCTTGAGGTCTTACATGTAGACTTTTGATTCATCTTGAGTTAATATTTGTATGTGGTGTTAAGAAAAGATCAGCTTCATTCTTTTGCATGTGAATACCCACTTTCCCAGACCATTTGTAAAAAAGACTGTCCTTTATTTTTTAATTTTATTTACTTATTTTTGGAGAAGGAGGAAGAAGGAGGGGGAAAAACGTGAATGTGTAGTTGCCTCTCACACACTCCCAACTGGGGACTTGGTGCACAACCCAGGCATGTGCCCTGACTGGGAATTGAATTGGTGACCCTTTGGTTTGCAGGCCTGTGCTCAATTCACTGAGCCACACCAGCCTAGGCTGTAAAAAGCCTGCTGCATTTTTAAGAAAAAAACAAGTACAAAACAAAACAATCCTTTCTTTGAAAGTTCTTAGCACTATGGTCAAAAATTGTTTTACCACATATGTGAGGTTTTCTTTCTGAGCTCTGTTTTATTTCATTGATCTATATGTCTGTCTTACACCTGTACCATTGCAGCTTTGTATTAAGTTTTGATTTCAGCAAGTGGGAGTCCTCCAAATTTTTTTCAAGGTTGTTTTGGCTTTTTATGATCCCTTGAGATTCCATATGAATTTTAGAATTTTTGAAAAAAATTCAGCAGAACAACATCATTGGGATTTTGGTAGGAATTGCAATGAATATGTACATCTCTTTGGTTAGCGTTGATATCTTAACAATGTTAAGTCATTCAACCATGAACATGGTATGTGTTTCCACTTATTTATATTTTAATTTTTTTCAGCAGTGTTTTATAGTTTTCATTGCATGAGCCTTTCACCTCTTTGGTTAATTTGTAAGTATTGTATTATTTTTTTATGCTATTGTAAATGGAATTGTTTTTATAATTTCTCCTTTGCTGAATTCAGTTAGGTATGGCAGTTCGTGGGTGTGTGTGTGTGTGTGTATGATCTCTAGGGTTTTCTGCATACAAGTTCATATCAGCTGCAGAGATAATTTTACATCTTTTCCATCTGGATGCCTTTTGTTTCTTTTTCTTGTGTAATATGCTCTGGCTAGATTATATTGAAGTAGTTTGCTTGTATTTGTAGTTTATTGTTGGTTTTTTAAATCATTAAAGGTGTTGAATTTTGTTACTCTTGCTGCATCAATTGAAATAATCATGTGTTTTATCTTCTTTCATTCTGTTAAGGTGACGTATTACATTGATAGTTTTCATATGTTGAACCATCTCTGCATTCCTGGATTAAATTTCACTTGGTGGATGATTATTGTTGAATTTGATGTGCAGTTTTACACAATTTTGTGATTTTTTTGAGATCTCCTTATTGATTTCTAACTTTATCCTCTTGTGCTCATTGTAAGATGCTTTCTGAGATACCTACCTTTTAAAATCTGTTAAGACTTTTTGTAGCCTAAGTTATGGTATACCCTGGAAAATGTCCCATTTGCACTTGATAAGAATGCGTAGGCTTTTGTTGAGTAGACTGTTCTGTATTTACCTGTTAGTTCTAAATGCTTTACTTAAGTTCTCTATTTCCTTGTCTTTTATCTACTTTTATCCATTATTGTAATAGTCTCCAACAATTATTGCAGAACTGTTTCTCTCTTCAATTATGTCAGTTTTTAATTCATATGTTTTGATGGTCTGTCAGATGCGTATCATCAATGTTTATAACTTATATTGTCTCTTATTGGACTTTTATTAATATACATTGTTCTTTGTCTCCTATAACCTTGTTTTAAAACTTTTAAGTCTATTGTGTCTAATATATAGCCACCCCTGCTTTCTTATAGTTATCATCTGCATGGAATGTCTTTTCTCAACCTTTCACTTTAAATATTTTTGTGTGTCTTTGGATCCAAAGTGAGTCTCTTGTAGACAGCATATAGTTAGATTACGTGATATCTGCCTTCTATGTCTTTTGGTTGGAGAGAGTAATTCATTTACATTTAAAGTAATTACTGATACAAAAGAACTGTTGTCATTTTTCAATTTGTTTTTATATGCCATATGTAGCTTTTTTTGTCCGTCATTTCTTGCATCACTGTCTTCTTTTGTGCTTTGATTTTTTTTTTAGTGAAATCATTAAATTCCTCTCATTTCCTTTCATGTATATTCTATAGCTATTTCTTTGTGGTTTCATGGGGATTACATTAAACATCCTAAATTTATAATACTTTAACTTGAATTTATACCAGCTTAACTTCTATAACATTAAAAAAATCTCTGCATCTTCATATAGCTCCTACCCCACCCATTTTGGTGGTTGATGTCTTCAAAATTCTCTTGTTATACATTGTGTATCCCAAACCATAAACTAATTATTCTTTTTTAAAAATATTTTATTTATTTATTTATTTTTAGAGAGAGGGGATGGGAAGGAGAAAAAGAGGGAGAGAAACATTAATGTGTGGTTGCCTCTCGTGCATCCCCTGCTGGGAACTGGCCTGCAACCAAGGCATGTGCCCTTACTGGGAATTGAACCAGCGACCCTTTGCTTCACAGGCCCTCGCTCAGTCTACTGAGCTACACCAGCCAGGGCACTAATTATTCTTTTAAATTCATTAGTCTTTTAAATATAAAAAACAAAGTATAGAGTTACAAACCAATGTTATAATAGTAGCTTTTAGACTAATAATATTAAAAAGTATATTGGTCTCTTTTTTAAAAAACATTTTTTATTTATCTATCTTTAGAGGGGAAGGGAAGGAGAGAGGGAGAGAAACATCAATGTATGGTTGCCTCTCGTGCGTCCCCTGCTGGGAACTGGCCTGCAACCCAGGCATGTGCCCTGACTGGGAATCGAACCGCGATCCTTTGGTTCATAGGCCCGCGCTCAATCCAGTGAGCTACACCAGCCAGGGCCATAAAAGTATATTGGTCTCTTAAATGTGGAAAACAAAAAGTGCAATAACAAATATTGTTACAATAACGCAAACTTTAGTAAGTAACTGTGCATTTACATTTATGGAGATGTTTATTTCTCCATTGGGCTTTGAGTTTGTCTAGGGTCCTTTCATTTTACATTGTAGTGCCCCCTTGATTTGAACTTTAATAATTTATATTGATGTTTATTTTATGGCATGGGATTGGTTTATTTTGGTAATTACTTGAAGTCTACTCAAAAAGAGTGCATATTTTGCTTTGCTGGGTAGAGTATTCTTATAAGAGACAGTTCAGTTGCTTGGTAGTATTGATTGATTGTATTCTGGTGAGATACATATGCATCATATAACATAAAATATGCCATTTTAACCATTTTTAAGTGATCAGTTTAAAGGCATTAATTATATTCAGCATTGTGCAGTCACCATCCCTCTCTGTTTCTAAATTCATTTCATTACCCAAAACAGAAACTCTGTACACTTTAGACAATAACTTCCCATTTCTCCCTGCTACCCCCCAAATCACTCCTAATCTAATCTGTGTCTCAAAATTTGCCTATCCTAGATACTTTATATAAGTGGAAGCATACAGTATTTGTCATTTTCTCTTTGGCTTATTTCATTTAGCATAATGTTTTTAATGTTCATTCATGTCATAGCAAGTATCATAACTTCGTTCTTTTTGTGGCTGAATAGTATTTCACTACATGCATACATTACATTTTCTTTATCCATTTATTTGTTGATGGATATCTGGATGTATTTCACTGCTTGCTATTGTGAATAATGCTGCAGTGGATAATGCTTTACAAGTGTTTAAATTCTGCCATTTTGCTAGTTTTTAATTTCTTCCTCTGTTCTTTAATCTCTTTTTTTCTTTTTTCTGTCTTCTATTGAATTACATATTTGTCATGATTACATTTGTTTCCTTTGTTTCTTTTTTAAATATTTTATTTATTTATTTTCAGAGAGGGGGGAAGGAAAGGAGAAAGAGTGGGAAAGAAACATCAATGTGTGATTGCCTCTCATGTGTCCCCTACTGGGGACCTGGCCTGCAAACCAGACATGTGCCCTGACTGGGAATCGAATCAGCAACCCTTTGCTTCACAGGCCCGTGCTCAATCCACTGAGCTACACCAGCCACGGGTTTCCTTTGTTTCTTATTAGGTATAAGTCTTTGGTTGTATTGAGTGGTTGCTTTGTGATTATACTCTATGTTGTTAACATATCACAGGTGTACCAAGTGAAATTTTCTTGCTTCATAATATAATCTAAGAACCTTATAACTGCATGCAGCCCCTTTAAATTTTGTTCTGTTGTCATATTATTTTTGTTTCTATGTACAGTATAAACCCCACAATAAATTATTATTCCTTTAAACTTGTCAATTACCTTGTACAGATACTTAGTATAAAAAGTTATATTTACCCACAAAATCACCATTTCCAAGGTGTTTATTCCTTTGTATAAATGCAGATTTCCATTACCATTTTTTTCTGCCTTAAGGATTTCCTTTAATATTTTTATAAAGCCAAATCTATTGGTGATGAATTATTTTAGCATCTTCACATCTGTAAAAGTATTTTTTAACCTTTTAAATATGTGTATTTTTCTGGATAAAGAATTTTAGGCCTGATGGCTGCTTTTTTTTTTTTTTAATACTTTAAAGATGCTGCATTGCCTCCTGACTCTCGGTATTTCAGAGAACTAACTACATTTGTTTGTACATAGCATATCTTCTTTTTCATCTCTCTACTTTAAGATTTTTTCTTTACCAGGGACTTATAAGCAGTTTGGTTGTTTGATTGACTTTGGTGTCATCTCATGTTTCTTGAGATTGAGTTTAATTGAGATTCTTTGATCTGCAAGTTTAGTTTTTATCCAATTAGTAAAACATTTGGTCCTTAATTTTTTAAAAGATTTTATTTATTTATCTTTAGAGGGGAAGGGAAGGATAGGAGAGAAATATCAATGTATGGTTGCCTCTCGTGCGTCCCCTGCTGGGAACTGGCCTGCAACCCAGGCATGTGCCCTGACTGGGAATTGAACCGTGATCCTTCGGTTCCTAGGCCCACGCTCGATCGACTGAGCTATACCAGCCAGGGCTAGTCCTTAATTTTTAAAATTGTTTTTCTCCCCTAGTTTTCTCCTTTAGCAAATCTAATTATACATATATTATTCAGCTGTAAGTTGTCCCACAACTCAGTGATGCTCTTTTAATTATTTTTTCAGCCTTTTCCTTCTCTACACTAATTTCATATCAATTCTGTTGCTAGATCTTAAATTCCACTAATATTTTCTTTGGTAATACTTCATGTGCTCTTAGTCCATCAAGTGTATTTTTCACCTTAGACATCATTGTTTTCATCTCCAGAACTTCTGTTTCAGTTTGTTATCTTAAAAAATATATTCTAGGTGTGTTCTTACGGTGTTGGATCTTTCAGTAACTTTTTGAACACGTGAAATATAATCATTAGCTGTTTAAATCTCCTCATCTACTAATTGTTTTTAAAAATCTGTCATTTGTGTCCCTTTAGGTTGTTTTGACTGAATTTTTTCCTCATTATGGGTCATAAATCCTGCTTGTTTGGATGCCTGGTAACTTTTCTTTGAATGCCAGGCACTGTTAATATTACTTTGTCATGTACTAGATATTTTTGTATTCCTGTAAACATTTGAGTTTATTCTGAGATGCAGTCAAGTTACTTGAAAATAGTTTAATTTGGGGGGAAGGTCTTGTTTTTTAAGATTTTTATGTTGCAACCAGAGCAGCTTTTAGTCTAGGGCTAATTATTCTCCATTACAAACCCTTCTGAGTACTCTCTTGATGCCTTGTGAATTATGAGGTCAGTCACTCCTAACTGTTGAGAAGTGGAACTTGTTCAGGCTCTTGAGAGCTTCGGAAATTTTTATAATTCTTCCAGGTGTTCCCCCGTCTCCCACCTTTAATTTCTTAAAGTACACGGGTTGACTTTGTTATATCTAGCCTGGAGAGGCCACCAAGTAAACACATCACTTGACCTTTCAGCCCCAGGGCACAGCAGCTGATAGTGTTCTGTTTATGTATCTCTCTCGTTAGTCCTTGGCTTTAAAAGACCCAAACTAAAAACCCCAATAAATACAGAAGTGACATAATTTGAAATATGGTTTTTACAAATGCGTATCACTTTTGCACCATCATAAAGTCCCATAAGTTGAACCATAGTAAGTAGGGGACCCTATATTTGTTGACATATGTCCTTTAGATGGATTCAGCTTCTATTCTTTATAATTCAGCACTGAGCAGTTTCTGATATGTGAGTACATAGAAAATATTGAATGTTTTTGGTATTGCTTTAAAACTGTTATGTACACAGACTTTCCCTTGCGTCATCAAAGAAAAATAAGTTGCATGGTTTTATTTTTTGTAATACCTTCAATGTTAGTCCTAGTTTGGGTGTTATATTATACTATTGTCAGTGAAAAATCTTGAAGAGATTTCTGAACAACCATTTGTGCTTAAGTGTTAAAGGGAGATTCATTTGAAAACTGTGTGCTGGATGGATTACATATTTTTTTAGGATGCATGTTACAGGTATTCTAGGATAGTCATTTTCAAAATGCGATCCCCAGACCAGTTGCATCAGCATTACCTGGGAACTCTCTTTCTTTCTGTGGTAGTAATAGTCTTGGAAAATATTCAACATAGTCCCAAATCTTGGGGTTTTTTAGCTTATGTGAAAGTTATTACAGCAAAATTATTATTTAATTGTTGGGTTCATTGAAAAGTGAAAACTTGATAATGTAAAAAATGCAATAGGAAATAATGTAAAAAGAAAAAAACTGTATTACGCAGGAAAATGATGTGGTCCTAACTTGACTATACTTGGTTTCTTTCGGTTGTCTTGCTGAAGGATTGGATTGTTTAAAATTTAATGATAGTTTCAGTAGAAGTAAGTTCTCTGTTTTTCATTGTCTGGAAGGAAACAGTTTATATCTATAATATGATGGAAATAACGTAGTATGTGGCATAATCACAGATAGGGTTTTATGATCTCTTATGAGGGAGACCCAAAACAGAATTTATTTATAAAAAATTGTGTGTGTATTCTTACATGTTAAAACTTCAGTCACATTCAAAGTATTCTCTATTTGATGCAATACATCTGTTGAGTTGTTTTTGTTTTTGTTTTTGCTGCTCAAAAAGTTTCTGAAATCATAGATTTTGATGCCTTTTACTGCTTCTGTTTTTTGTTTCGCTTTCACATTGGCAAAATGTTTCCCTTAGAGGATTTTTTTCATCCTGGAAAACAAACAAACAAGCAAAAGTCTCTTGGGGTGAGATTGTGTGAATAAGGAGGATGGGCCACAGGGGTCATTCTATGCCAGTTTTGGTCAAAAACTGCTGAACACTCAGCAAGGTGTGGGCAGGTGCACTTGTAATCACCCATCATAAAATGGGCAAACGTGTTGAAAGAATCTTCAAAAGAAATTCATTGAAGCTGAACAAGCTTCTCACAACATTGCCAGCTGGTACACTGATACAGATGGACTCCTAGAATATTCACCTATTGGGGTAAACCTGTACTACAAGGGGTCTGCCCTCCTGAAGGTAATTCCAGGTTTTTGGGGGGGACCCCCTCATATTTCATAGTAGCTTTAACATTTTTAAATGAGAGAAGATTCCTATTATGTAAAAATGTTGACATGAAGTTATTTTTTACTACACTTGATCTTAGCCAAAAGGCCGAGAAGCGATGACATGAAGTTATTTTTTAAAAGCTTTGAATAGTTATTTGGTCATTTAAATTTTGCAAAGTGTTTTAGTAAAAGACTTAAAACTGTTACTAAAGTTTTGGGAGACTTATATAAAATGGCACGTTTTTAATATTTATCATCACTTTATAGCCATGATTTTTATAAAAAATTTGACAGAAGTTCTAGTGTTTAATACATAGGAGTGGTACCTTGAAGGGGAAGAGTACTTTAACTTTTATATTTAGCTTTAACATTTCTGCTCTTAAAAATGGATTACCCATTAAGAAATACCTTATCTGTATATCAATATGTACATTGAATGAAAATGCTTACTGTAATATTGAACTATAATTCTTTGGCAATCTATTGTGTTTCATTAGTTTTATAAATAATTGATCAAGTTCACAGAGGTGTAATGTATTTAAGATGATTTGGGTCAAAAGTTTTTTCAAAGTATGTGGCATTAGTCTCTGTGATCATAGAAAAATCTGAATGTTCATATGACAGTTTTAGTTTTATCAATATATCTTATAAACTAACTCAGTTGTCTACTAATGTAAATTGCAAAATGAATCAGTCTGAATTCAGTGGACTTCTATTACAATATTCATATTTAAATAAATTGTACCTGTAAATATTTATGTTAAAATTATCTTTAAAATTCCATTGGAATCATTGCAGTACTTTTTTGAAGTAAAATTTAAAAATCAGCTATGAATTTTAATAAATAGAAGGAAGAGTAATATATTTGTGTATATATATGTGTATATATATATAACCTTGTGAACATAATAAATATAATTTTATGATAAATACAATTTTAGAATAAAGTACAAATAGAATTTTATAATCATATTTTAAATGTATGAATTTCGTGAAGAGAAGGGGTTGACTTTGCTACAGTTTATTACAAAGCTAAGGTTATGTGTCATTACTTATATAAAATAGTCTTTGTTCAGCTTCTTATAGCACTAGGAGAATTGTGTAGTTCCATTGATTGGTTCCATGCAATGGAAATCTGACCTTTCACAGATGTTTGAGAAATTGCCAGCACAGCACGATCAACCAACTAGACAGTTTTCCCCTTGTTATTTGACAGACCTTTAGTGGTTAGAAACATGCCAAAGAAATTTTAAACTTTTTCATAATATCAAAAGTTTTCTAAAATACTAATAACACTGAAAAATATTGACAAAATAAGGTAGATTATTTTTCCCAAATCATGGATTACAGTTTAGGTGATTTTTAAATGTTTACTTATTTAAAAAAAACTAAGAAAACCCTAACTGTGTGAATAATATTTTACTTTGTTATTTAGAATATTTTCAACTTTGAAATTAACATTAAAGGTAACATATGTTATTTTTGGCTTAGGTAATTTTTTCCTTCTGTAGGTTAAACTTTGCAGGTATAGTTTATTTTTGTGTTCTTATTTAATTATTAGTAGTTTTAGAAATACAGACATTTCATATAGGTTAAATATATCACAGAGAAGTCTTCCTATCGGGAACTCCTAGCTAGGAGCAGGATGCTACACAAATGTGTGTTAAAGTCTGTTCTCTGAAGGACAGTATTTTTTAGAGGATATAAGAGGTTCAGCTGTGTAGTTGCGGGAGTTCAGCATGAACACTCTAAGCACTGTTTCCTTCTACTTCATCAATTCAGAGTACAGGAAGGGGGAGAAGGAGCGCCTTAATGTTTGAGAATCAAATGATGAATTCATAGTACCAGTAGTTAGTTGTGAGACTGGATCTTTTCCTGCAGGTGCTGCTGTTCCATATGACATTGCAGTTGCTTTACATTGTGTCAAATGTGAAATTTTAAAAAAGATTTCATTTTAAAGAAAGTTTAAAAATATATAATCTTACATAGCTCCATTTTATGGTTTTATAAGTTATATATTACATAGGTTTATATACTGAATTAGTTCTTTTAAATAAAGGGTTATGATTTGTATAGTATATGCTGGTAGGCACTTACCATCGATCAATTTATATTTAAACTTAGTAATTGCACTATTGTATTTCTATTTCTGTTTATATACTTATGCTTAATAATTGTACCATTGTCATTTCATTAATTTTTGGTGTGTGAAAATGCTAATTGTGCTACTTAGTGAACTTATTACTGGTAAAGGATGTCAATAACAAACTGGATTGGATGCCCACTTGAATTAGATAACTCATCTGGGTATATTTCAAAGATTTTTTGCATGCTTAGAATAAATACTACTTTTTCTGAAATATTTGGCAGAAGTGTGACAATGTATACTAACAGAACCTAAAATAAATATATTTAGGTTTATGGGCCAGAGAATATGATATTGTGTGTGTACATCTAAAATTTGCACAGATTTTTCTAGTATAATTCTTAGGTATTATTTATATATTAAAAATATGTAAATACGATTTTAAAAGATTAAAACAGTAAGATATAGAATTCTCTTCTACCTGATACGGAAATCTTACTCGTTCTTTACCATCTTTCTCTGTTACAAATTAGAAGTTCAAAACACTTAGGACTTCCGGCCAAGATGGAGGCGTAGGTGGAAGCACTGTGCCTCCTCTCACAACCAAGATTAAGGACAACAAATATTTATAAACAATAACACAACCAGAATACGGAAAATTGAAATGCTGAAGTCCTCGGACACTCAACCCAACTGGTAAGAGGGGCGGAGTCGGCAGGCGGCGGGGAGAGAAAGTAGCAGGAAAAAAGACGAGTTGGCTGCCAGGCTCGGGCGCGCCGGG
>PVKM010016152.1:0-27150 GCA_004027735.1 Carollia perspicillata
GCTGATGGGGTTCTGGAAACACCCGGCAACAGCCAGAGGCGCAGAGCAGGGTATCGCTTTGCACAGAGAAGACAGACGGTCAAACGAGCCTTCAGCATCGAACCTCTCAAGCAGTTCTCACCCGTGGCTGCTGACACTCTGCTCTGACCCATCTTGATGAGTTGGAACGAAGCCTTCTTCATGTGCGTGGCTTCGAAATCTTCCTTTAAGATGCTGGGAGTAGCCATCATAAAGCATTTCAGTGCGCACGTGTGCCTCCAAGTAGGTCACATGTATTCAGTGAGTGCTTGCTAGGTCACGTCCTTGACTTAAACGCAGCTGCTGTCAGTGTGACACTTCAAAGTGAGAGGAGAGGAGCACACCAGATATATGACCAATGTTCACAGCAGTTAATCTAGAAAATTCCACTCGCATTCCATTCAAGACCTCAGATGAAAATCTTTGCGTGTCTCCTTTTACAACACGTTGTCCATTGGCTGTGCTGACTTCAGCTCTGCAGGTGACATAAATATTTGATACCTGTCTTCCTTCCTGGAGCGCACCCTCAGGCTTCGATGCTACAGTGACCCATTTAACTTGCCAGCCCTGGGCAGGCAGGCTCTGTCTTGACTCAGGAGATGAACCCTTTCCAAGATATGCATGAAACATGGATTTCAGCCAAGTTTCAGCACAGAGTATCAACATACCTGAATGTAAAGCCATGCACCTTTTTTTTTCTCTAAAAATAAATGTTCACCACTGCACTGGTACCCTACCCTTCATTCTCCTAGCAGAAAATCGTGTGGTCCATGAGACTAACACAAGTAGCCACTTGCACGTCAAGGTGTCCTACGTTATGAAGACTTGGGCTTTTAAAAAGAATTATATATGTCAACTTCTTCCATAGCGCTCTAATATATAAAGACAACTGCATATTGTATTCATCCTACAGGCCGCTGTGTCTGACTGACGTCTCCCTTGCCAGAAATTCGTGATCAAAAATGTTATTCTGCTAATTACATAAATACCTATTATGGATTATTGTGCTGATACACGTCACTTTATAAGAGTTAGGAACTTATGTAGTTGTGATTTTCAATATATTTAATATCTCAGATTGGCCCCCACCCAATTCTGGGTTTTGTACTCGGAAGAGAACCGTCCCCATCTCTTATTTCACACAGGAGTGAGGAAGCAGGCTTCCCAGGAATTCGATGTTGTCAGATCGCAGTTGGTTAGAGGCAGAGACAGAATTAACCCTCAAACGACCAGGCAATGATCTGATAGTCATCTCCGTTACGTTTTTTCAGTGAAAAGATGCGGCTTATCCATTTGAAATGTGTGCGGCAACCGTTCATCTGAGGCTTCGAGGCAGCCAGACCGCACGGCGGGCACAGACGATGGAGAGAGCGGTTCAAGTCTGCTGCGGGCACATACCCATTTGGAGGATTGGGGTGATTCTTTTTTCTAGAAAACTTGACGTGAGCTTAGTCCAAAAAAAAAACCAGTAGAAATGTTCACGGTAAATAAGTGGGGAGAGAGAGACCAAAGCTTACCAAAAAAAAAAAAAACAGGTATTATGCCAAGAAACTAGCATGTTCACAGGCCCCGAAAGAGAGGGCACGATGCATGGGGGTGGGAAAGCACTCGCCCGCCTGTGCGGAGGCTGGCTCGGGAGGGCAGAGGTCAAAGGGGGAGGAGGGCCCAGGGACTGCCCGAGACGCCGGGTGCCAGAGCCCAAGGCGGGTCCTGAGAGCAGCAGGTCTCACGGAAGAGTATCACTTGGCAAAGCCCCTCCCAAATCTGGCCTTCCCAAAGGCCAACCTGGCTGACGGGAGGGGCGGGGACTGGCGGGGGCTGAGACGACGGTCAGAGGGCTGGTGAGGAAGCGAAGGAATCCAGGGCGGAGACGGTGCCGCTCTGATGGAAGACGCTGGCGGTAGGGTACATACAGGAGGCAACTGGCCAATGTTTCTCTCTCCCATCAGCAGTGCTCTCTCTCCCCCGCTTCTCTCTAAAATCAACAAACATGCCCTCGGGTGAGGAATAAGGAAAAGAGGATTATGTAAGTAGAAGATTGTGCTCTTATTTCTTCTCAACCAAAGAGACAGTATGTTTGGAGACCGTGTTGGGGAAGAGAACGTGACCCGTGCGAGGCGGTAAAACAAGGCCAGGGCTGGAGTGACGAGGGACAGTGGTCGGGGTTTAGGTGAGGTGGGACACCGCGAAGGGGGCAGGCTAAGGACAGTCTGGCTGTGCCTGTTGTGTTGTATCGTTAGCTCTTCCCCTGAAGAGTTACAGGAAGCCTGTGAAACACTTTACGTGGGAGAGGCAAACGATCAGATTTGCGTTTTGTGTGAAGACGTCTAGGCTGCCCCATGAAGAGTGAGTTGAGGCAGCAGAAGAGCCGCTAGACTGGCCCAGGCAGGAGGCTCTGGGACCCTGGAGTGTAGAACAGTGAAAGGGGAGTCGGAGCGGGGAGAGACCCAGGAAGTAAAACGGAGAAGACCCGGTGGTGGGCTGGGTGAGCGGGGGAGGAAGATGGACGTGTTTAGGGTGACGCATCTCTGGCTCGTGCGCCTGAAAAGCTGATATAAGAGGAGACACTGAAGAGGATCAGAACGGACACAGACTGGAAGGGTTAAAATCATGAATTTAGTCCTGAACTTGCAAATACCCAAGTAGAAATGTCAAAGAGGAAGCTGTATGAATATGTGTGGAGTCAAAGGAAAACGTGGCTGAAGATACAACTTTTTGCGTTATTTGCATGTTTGAAGGCACGGGATGAGATGCGATCCCCTAGGAAGAAAATGTAGAGTGAAAACAGAACCACGTCTGGGCTCTCAAGAACACACCGGAGGCGCAGTAGAGCCAGAGGGCTGTGTCACCGAAGTGAAGGCACACATACGTTTCAAGAACCCAGGGGTAGCCAGTCCTTTGAATGCATTTGAGAGGTCAAGTACAAAAAGGACTGGAAACCACTTATTAGGGTTAGTGTCCATGCAAGTCCTTGACGGCACTGGTGCGATTTGTGCCAGTGAACCCCAGACGGCTGCACACCAGACCGCTCTTCTGAGAAGTGTCTTTGTGAGGGGGAGACGGCAAGTGCACCGGCTGGAGGGCGCTGTGAGATGGAAGGGAGGTCTGTCGTTTTTCTTGGAGGAATCCTAAATAGGCTTAACAATCCAACGTGCAAAACCAGAGAGAAAGATTGAGTACGTAAGCGAAAACAGGGTCATGAGCAAGGCAGCTGAAAGGGGAGTGGGGGTGACGTCTGGGACACAGCAGGAGCCACTGGCCCCGGGGCAGGAGGGGTGAGAACTGTGCCGCAGAGTCGAAAGCAGAGGGCATGTCTGCAGCGGTAGTTACACTTACAGGTGTGCCAACGAGAAGAGATGGGGGGTGTTAACGATCTGATGGCTGCTGCCCTGCCTGCCCCGTGTGGCGGAATCATGTGCCCTGCTGTCCGGTGGTTCCTGTTAGTGCCCTCAGATGCCCAGCCTGCGGGACGGGCTTTGTTAGATGGGTGCCCTGACATGGGTCAAGGGCAGAATTTAGGCTACCGATAGTAGTACTCTTGAAATGATGGGAAGGACAGCCCAAACTGACCAAGGGAGAAGTAACAAAAGGAGAGACCAGCATGATGGTCAGTTAAGACAGAGAATTCACCACCGTTTTTGGTAATGGCAGCTCGAACCCACAGCCCACTGACCGTGGGCATGAATTATTATTCTTAAGTAATAAGGCAACATATAATTTTCTTTAAAAAAACAGATTTTATTTATTTTTAGAGGGAAAGGGAGGGAGAGAGGGAACATCAATGTGTGGTTGCCTCTCACACACCCCCTACTGGGGACCTGGCCTGCAGCCCAGGCATGTGCCCTGACTGGGAATTGAACCGGTGACCCTTTGGGCTCCCAGGCTGGCACTCAATCCACTGAGCCACACCAGCCAGGGCATAATAACATATAATTTTCTTAAAAATTCTTATTCATGATTAAAGACTTCCAGGAAGTTGCAAAAATAGTGCCGCGAGGTCCCGTATACCATTCACCCAGTCTCTCCCCAGAGTCACATGCTGGTAACGCCAGTACAACAGCACACCCAGGAAGCTGACGCTGGTGCCCCTGCGTGTCCAGTTCTGTGCCGCTGGTCACAGGTGTAGGCTTTACACCCACGGCCACAATCAACATATTGAACTGCTTTTCATCAGCACGACTCTCTAGCTCCCACTACCCCTTCACAGTGACACCCATCCCCTCCTCGCCACCATCCCCACCTCCTGGCAACCGCCAGCCTGGGTGTTTCCATCTCCGTCTGTTGTGTAAATGCAACCACACAGTGGTGACCCTGAGGGGTAGTTTCTTTTCAACCAGCATAATGCTCTGAAACAAAAAATGTCCCTGCACGGATCAGCAGTTTGTTCCCCTTATCACGGCTTACTATCCCGTGGACTGAATGTACCTCAATCTGTCTAACCCATCGGCTTCTCAGCACCTTTCCGGTTGTTTCCGGTTTGGGGCCATCGAAAATAAAGCTGCTTTAAACCTGTGTGTACAAGATCTTTTATGATTGCGCATTTTCATTTTTTCCGGGGTAAATGCCCAGGACTGCACTTTCTAAACCACATCACAAACATCTGTTCAGTTATTTTGAAGACACGGTTGCGCTTTTTTTTTCACAGCAGCCATGGGTACCACTTTACATTCCCACCCGCCAAGTGTGACGGACCCAGGGCCTCGGCGCCTGCACCGGCCCGGAGGATCGTGGCTGCTTCAGACTTGAGTTCTCTAACAGAGGTGCAGGAGAACGCCACAGTTTTCCATGTGCGTTTCGGCAAGTGCCTGTGGCTGTTTCACGCCCAGCGAGAAGCAAAAAACTAGAGCTTTGAATCCCTGGAACGCACCTCCTGCTCTGGTAGCGCCCCTTGCACACCCAGACGCGGGGGCTGGGCGCTCCTACCTTCATCCATGACGGCTCGCCACTGAAGCACATGCTTTGAGGACGAAGCTCTAACACCAGAGGCCTGACATTGCCAGTCTCTGAATCCAGGCAGACCTGCAGGACAAGGTGGATTCTCACATACTCTGTATTGTTTTCTGGGACCATTACAATCCCTTGCTTCAGAACCTAGCCTAGAAAAGATAGTACAAATAATCAATTTTATCTTTTTTTTTAGGTTAGCTACTCATTTTTTAAAATTAAAAGGCATTAGAGTAACAACGTATACTTTTTTATATTAATATACTGTTGAAAATGTGGGCTTGTTAAATGACCAGTAATAGTAGGAAACCCATGTGTATTTTTTTAAACTATGCATTCTTCCCAACCTTTGAGCAATTGAACCTGCGGAAAACATATGAAATAAAAGCCAACTTGCCGTAAAAATTAAAAAGAGTAACCGGCAAAGGCTGGGGTGAAACAGAGAGCCTGCAGCTCCCAGGAAGGAGTCTCTGTCGAAGGGTTATTAAGAAGACGCTTCTAAGGTTTTCGCACAAACTTGGTAAAACTGCTTGAGAAGGAGTTGGGCCACTGAGCCCATGCCCAGAGTTGGAGCGTGAGGCTGAAGGGACCCTGTCCACCCTGCCTGGGACCGACCACTCTCGGGCTGACAGGGTCAAGCAGGAGGATCTCGTTGTGCTCCCTGCCTGTGCGTGTGCTGAGCACGCTTTTATTCCTCATCTTTCCTAGCTTCTTCTGGCACCAATTTTGTTCCTGTGCCTCCCCTTTCTGCAGTCCTGTCCTCTTCCTGCTCCTCTCATGGTCCCTTTAAATGCCGACTTACTCTTTGGAACACGAGTCTCCCTGCTCACTCAACACATTCTGCTGGCGTTAATCGAGTCCACTCTGTGCAGGGTTCAAGTGTTTGTTCTTAGGAGGACTGGTCTTATTCTTTTCCTTTGTTTTTTAAATTTTGTTTTCAGCGACAGTTGACATTTGACAATACTCTGTATTGGTTTCAGATGGGCAGTGTAGTGGCTGGACAGTCGTGCGCTGTTCAGAGTGGTCCCCCCGATATTTCCGGCACCCACCGGCCCCAAACCCAGGTGCTGCGGCACGACTGACTGTATTCCCTCTGCTGCACTTTCTGTTCCCACGACTACGGCGTGATCACCGATGTGCACCTTTCAACCCCTCACCCTGATCGCCCGGCCCCTCAGCTCCCCTCCTCTCCGGCAACACCGATCTGACTCTGTATCTGTTCCTATCTTGTTTGTTTATTTTGCTCTTTAGATTCCACACATAAATGAGTTTTTTTTTAAGGGAGCTTTTACAACATATAAAATAAATAATTTGAGGGGCTTGTCAGTTTCCAAAAGTGGAGTAAGGGTCCGAGGGGCACATTTTGCTTCCTGACATGGTTTATCAGTGAAATCTTTGCATTTCAGAACGGAAGGAAAAACGGCCCTCCCCCGACCCAGGAGCCTGGCGTTTACCCGGGACACGTGCGCTCTCGGCTGCTGATCCCGGCGCTGCAGGTGCGGCTGCAGGGGCTCCACACGCTCCACTCTCCCGCCACGTGTCCAGGTGCGGAGGTCCTGCTGGTACACTCGCCAGCCTTACACCACTATTCCAAAAGTTATGTCTTAGGTGAACAAATCAGGGCACAACGGAAAATCATTCACTGGCCTACAGAGTCACGGGAATCGAGATTAAATCGGGTTTCCTGGAGCCCTACCCCAAACATACGTAACTGAAAGAGACCACCGACCAGGCAGCACTTGCTTATTGTCGTGGGAACACAATGGCCAGGTCACTCCCGGTCTCCTGTCGGATCAAGAGGTCTCGTCGTGAACACGGACCTCATGGAACAGCCCCGAGAGTTCAGTTCTCGTGACAGGGATGGGGTGGGGGACGTGGGGGACTTTGCGGGCTAGGACAGGAGAGTAACATAGTCTAAAAACAGCAATGGAAAGGTGACGAACCAAAAAGCAGAGACATACAAATTAAGAACGGAAAAGAAGACATCAGTGTCCTATAACTAGAGAGAAGCAGCATTTTAGAAATTTAGTCATTTCGATTTGAAATGTCAGGGATTCAGGCTACTCTCCTTATAAATAAAAAATAAGTATTATTTAACTTTAGCACTTTCCTTTATGCCTTTTCTCTCTCTCTCTTTTTTTTTTCTGAAAGAGGTCCCATTAAATTCAAGCAAGATTTCTTCTGAACACTGTTTATTTGAGAAATGTGGGCAATTAGGCTCTTTGAAATTCTGTCGCTTCCATTTTTCTGTAGCTTACTTTGTATTCACTCACTAGAAAGGTAGCAGCGAGAGAGGAAGAGAGAGTGCGCCTCCTTTTTTTACGTGGACTTTTCTCAGGAGCTGGAAACCAAAGCAGGGAAAGAGGCGGTTTCTGTGGTCACGGAGGACTGGCTTGCCAACCTAGTAGGCAGCTCCTTATAACGTCTCCTTAGGGCCACGGCAAACACGCTCAAGGTGAAAATTCATTGAGCAAAATCATGTTGAGAATGGTAAGTAAAGGTGAGGAGAAATTACATTCATGATTGTGCCATGACAGGGGACGGGCAAGCTGGCCCTCCCCAGCCCTAAGCAATTTTCTGTGCAACGTGAAAATTGACAACATGATTTATGAGGAATTTTGGGAAAACACTCTGATCCTCAATTTTCCCATTTCAAAATGAGAATGATAATCAAATGGACCCAATAGACTCTTTGCAGGGGTCGAATGCAGTGCTAAGTGCGATGCGCAGCCCACGTGAAAGGTTCAAGAAAGGTGAACTACAACAAAAATAAATGAGATGCATTGTTATATTAATGTTAGTAATGAGCTTCTAGACACATAGCCAAAGTTTTATTCATTCTGATCTTCACTGGTCTATGTTTCTTTAAAATTTCTTTTGAGAATATGGTCTTACATGCTGTTTTCAGAAGAGAAAACTTAGAAACCACCCTCGATAGTTTTGCTTGAGCCCAGACAATGCTTTTCTCTGCAATAAAGTAATTAGTGCCTGCCGATTTTCTCTAATCATGCCAAATTTTAAATTCGACTTCTTTTCGGGTCAAGAAATTTTAAGTCTGGGCTTAAAAAAGAGACCTCAACAAGTCGGATCTAGTGACATGATATGTCTGTCATGAAACCATTGAGATCTCGTAGAAAGATTCAGTCTGGAAATTTCAGGAGAGGGTGAAAGCAGACCCCCTGGAAACTTGCAAACACCTTACAGTTTTAAGGATTAAATGGTGTTATGCCATCTACGGGACACAGAATCCAAGGTGACAGCTGCCAAACTTCGACTGGTCACATTGTTTGGCCTACTCGAGAGGTGTTTGTTTTCCCAGAGTGAATGCCACAGCTACTTGCCCGCTTAGCAGCAGGCTGGCACAAAGGGCCGGGCTGGAGGTGGCAGCCGACCACAGCTGCTCTGGGAAAAGCTGAAATCTAGGCTGCACAGCAGTGCAACTAGACCAAGCCTGGCAGGTAGGGAGAAACGGAAGCGGATCTGCCAGCCAAACTCGCACACACCCATCAGTGAAGGCTAAAGAAAAGGTAATCTGCTACCTAGAGTTCGTCACCTGGCAGAGAAGGCCTCTCTCTGGAGGCAACTGAGAGAACCTGCTTTTGTGTCTGCCAGCTGGCCCTGTGCTTCGATATGGAGGCAAGTGTTAAACGTTGTCTTTCAATGACTATACAGCATATTCTAATGAGTTTGAAGGTAACACGATCCTGATGATGTTTTCCATAAATTTTCTAGCAGTATCTTTTGTTCCATTTGGAGTTTTTAGCCTCAAAAAAAGATATGACGCCTGGTCTAAACCAGTCAAAATTTGTGGTTATCTTCTAATCGAGTTTGATTTATGGAGATATTAAGAGGCTATGTGTGAATACAGACTATTTCTGGGAGATACGTGATCTAAAAAGATTGATTCTATTTCTAGCCTCTCAAATTTCTATGCAGACACGTCTAGGAAGCTCATGAAAACACCCAGTGGAAGAGGCCCACGAAGATGGCGAAGGACACATTACTTTCTTTTTTTTTAAATTTTATTTATTTATCTTTAGAGGGGAAGGGAAGGAGGGAGAGATATATCAATGTATGGTTGTCTCTCATTCGACCCCTGCTGGGAACTGGCCTGCAACCCAGGCATGTGCCCTGACTGGGAATCGAACCGTGGTTGTCTGGTTCCCAGGCCCGCACTCAATCCACTGAGCTACACCAGCCAGGGCTGGAAACATTACTTTCTAATCCAACGTTATTATACATAAATCGTTGGAGGAGAGAGTGAGAAAGAAGGCAACAAACTCCGCACGTGTGCAAATTTGTTACTGTGAGGACAGTCCAGTCTGCACTTTTTAAAATAAAGAGTGGCGATGGTAATTTCAAGAATCTCAATTTAGGAAAATAACTAACTAAAATATTTTACACAGACTCCTTCAAAAACAGTCTAAAATTCTGATAAATTGGCATAAAACTTGCCTTTCCCCTCTCTCAATTCCCAGCAAACACTGTAAGTTAAAAACCTATACTTCTGGGTTTTTACCAAATTGTTGACCGACTCTTTAACCTCTGCTCAATATAAAGGTAAACACAGATGACAGTGTTATTTGAGAAAACAGAAGAAAGAAAACAAGTGGCTTTTAATTTGGAAAGTGCTGTGTGTAAATAGCAGATGAATCCCTACACTCAAAACCATTTAGAATCATAAAGTTCTCCAGGCACTTTCACAACTTAGCTGTCTGCTGGTAGGCAAGCTAGAGTGTGCTCAGAACGAAACACCAGCTTTGTTTCTGGGTTAGCAACACAGGGAGCCAGCAGCGTTCAGGGCGAGGTTGCAAGCATTCAAAGGCTTGAGCGCTGCAGCGCTCGGCTGCAGGGCGTGGGGAGCTATTTCCGCGCTGGCTCCCACGAAGGCTGCCGCGGATGGACAGGTGAGGAGGCCCACATGGCCGGAGGAACCGAGAAGTTCACTAGTTATTTCAACGCGCGGAGCAGTGCAGCCGCGCCACCAAAGGAGGATCGTTAGCACAAGTACAGGGAAATGGAACATCTTACTTTGGATGAGTTTAGAGACCTGGAGGGCGCAAATTATTCTCATAAATATCAGAAGAAAAATAGTAACAGAAAACTATTTAGGCACCAGATCATAAAAAGACAGAGCTTTTGCATTGCTCAAAAATTACTAAGGAGAATGGGCCGTGTGATATTCGAAGAAATGTGGCAAAATGTTTGGGTACCTTTGTTGTGGGGTGCTTCCTTTCGCGTTTCAGGGGCACTGTGCAGTTTGGTGATTCAAGCATGACCCCATAAGGATTGCCCAACACACACACACATTATCCTACTTTTGTGCAGAATTTAAAAAATAAAACAAATCCAAATTCTGACTCTCCGTGTAAGCTCCGAGAAAAACCTTCGGCACCGCGTGTGAGCAACTGACGGTATCACCCGGGAGCTCCCTTCCAAGGAGCCGTTTTCTTACTGGGCGTATCTAGTGGTACGACCTTTCTAGTCTTTCAAAAGATACTTTGGACTTAACAGTTTGCATATTTTTTCTGTTTTTAATTAAAGAAATCACAGAGGCAATAAATGACTACAGACTTAGAGCAAACAGTCCAGAAATGTCTGTAGAAAAGCCACGCCCACCCTCACCTCCGGTTGCTCGACTCCCATCCATCAGTTCCAGCTCCCCGCTGGGAGCTAACTACTAGTGACGGTTTGGAGTTTCTATTTGCAAGCCATTTCATAGGCATGTGAATATAGACACTTTGTAATGTGTATTCACATCTGAATACACGTCATTTTTTCTTAACTCTCACATGGTATCCCAAAGCACAGCTTCTCTGGCCCACCTGGGTCCCCACCACACCTGGCCTTGCAGACCGGGCCAACCTTCCAACACCTGCACCTCTCTTCTGCTGAGGAATGTGTCTGTGGGTCCCCATTTCTCACCATAACTGCATTTACATAACCACCCTGTATGTGCATGTGTGTGCGTGTGTACACACCCACATGCCTGTCTTGGCGCACACATGTAAGTATTTCCTTAGGACACAATTCTCGAAGTAGAATTGCTAGATTTCCACTCTGTTGATTTTTCAAATTAATATGTTTTTAAAGTGGCACTTTTTTCCCACTAAGTGTCCACCCCAAGTAACCTTTATGCTGCTGTTTCTTTTCAAATGTAATAAGAATCCACACTCTTCAGAGGCAAGGTTTCTGATCCTTCATCTAGAATGAAGTGATCACCATCCCACTTTCCCTTCGTAGAATAAAAATGTTCAAACTATGGGAACTATTGCACTGTTATCTTTTGATTAAATTCACCACAACTATAGGTTTACATGGAATCTACCTCCTTTGTTTTCTTCAAAAGAAGATTAAATTTTCAACAGCAATTATTTTGACTTGGAAATACATACTAATAAATTCCTATAGCCTTATAAAACATGTTAAATGACTTATACAGCCAAATATTTACTAATCTCCGAAATGTCACTTAGAATATGTCATTTTTGATGCTTGAAGTGACAAGGAAAAATTATACTCAGCGGTTCTCCTGAGACAATATTTTACACCTGAGAGTCTTCATCTGTTCTGAGAAGTTTTCTTATGTATTTTATTATTTTTGATTATTTTATTCATGTTTGATTTAAATAGTAAAAAAATATAGAATTCTTTTGTTGGCAAGGTAATTATATATATATATCTGACTCTCAACATTCTCAATATCAACAACAATAAAAATAATTGCACCAATATTAATAAAACAATCATGGGTTTAAAAATATAAGAACTAAAAGGAGATGAAATGCCAGAAATTTTATACATACTGGAAGTATTCCGCTAGTGTTGAGATGGACACAGGTGTGGCTGGCAGGAGGCACTGCAAGTTTCTTAAGTGGCATTCGACGTGCTGATCACCTCTGGCCCCGCGAGCGACCTACCTTTCCAGCGTCGCAGTCGGTCCCGTCCATCGGGGGGTCGAGTTTGGTTCTGCATTCCTTCTCGCCTTCCACCTTGCACCACAGGCCTGTGCAAATCACATGCTGAAAACAAGGGCATCATAACTAATAAGGGGAATGAATCCCACTTTTGAGGCTAAATCAAGAATGTTTGAAAAAGTCTCAAACATTTCAATAGAACAGAAATTATCTGAAAAAAAAATAGGTGTTAGGGACTTTTAATATTGAACTTGAAATAGTATATGGCTTATTCATAGTGCTGAGAGGCTTGATACACCAAACAAGAAATCTGTTTAATAGGTTCAAATATTTTTAAATGTCTTTTCATGAAACACGGGTGACTCAGCAGTGTTAAGGAGCTACAGCAGAAAAAGTGTGGACTAAAAGTCATTCCTTATTTTTGTGGATCGTGCAAAAATCACCACACGAAGCGGGTCAGAGGGGTTGGAGCAAGGCGTTCGTGGCGCAGACTGAGTGTCCCCGGCCTAGAGCCGGTCCCCTCCAGGCTCTGCTTTACCCCCAACAGCCACAGTGACTCGCCCCCGCTGTACAGCCTTGGCCGTGACCCAGTGCAGAGCCTCTCAGGGGGGTCATTCACCTTGGGAGGGAGGGGTTCTAGACCTCCAGGATACAGGAACTTTTTCTAGGGAAAACTAGAAAGGAATAAAAAAATACTGGGATAAAGCAGCAGAGACCTGGAAACAATGAAGGAGGAGACCCCAAAGGACACGGGGGAGGGAAGATGCTCAGAAACCTGAGGCACAGGTGGGGTTGTGGCCCCCCAGGGGCACGGACCTTGACAGCCACAGCTGGCCCACTCTGTAGGGCTTTCTCTTCCTCTGAGATGGTTGACGTTTAGACATAAGTATATTATTTGCAAATTGCATAGACATATGAAACCCATGAGGAACATTTACAGGGGATGAAAGAAATCTATAGCGAATATAATTGGGTTGCGACCTGCCCAGATATTTGGAGGAGAGGGTGCAAGCGAACAGGCCCATGGAGGCAGAAGAAGTAAGTGGCCGTGTGGAAGGCGAGGCCGTGAAGGGGGGGCAGGGAGTCCTGACCAGGGTTTCAGAGGCGGAAGAACCCGGCGTCGGATGCCGGGAAGGACTGGGGTCTCTGTATTTGGAGCGAGAGAGAAGCCACTCAGCAGCTGACCAGGTTAGTCAGGTAAAACGGCTATTTCGGGAGGTTTACTTGGGCGGTGGTGTTCAAAACAGACTAGAAACCATGGCAAAGTGCAAACTAACACGACTCACACCCATGGAGAACTTTGGAAAAGGTATATTTAAGTGAGTGTTTTAAACAGGTCTGTTGCAATGCTAATGATGAATTTGTCACAACTCCCAAAATATTATTTTCCTATTCCTCCTATTTAAATATTTAGGGTTCTGAAATGTGCGTAGGCTCTTAAAAATCCAACCATCTGTGCAAGAGTGGGATATATTTTATTTACGTTGTATTCACTGCTATGACAGGTCATTTTCTGCTTCAAAATATTTCATACAAGTGTATCTTATTATATTTAGGATATGAGCTTATTTTTGTAACTTTTCCTTGCACATATCACTTATGAAGACTTCATCCAAGAACTTATTAAAAAAAAACCCCTGAATCTAATTGCTCCTGTACAATATTTTAGACACTTAAAAACAGAGAGGTTAACTGTTTAATTTACTTTTGTGGACACATTTCTATTGGAATTAACAGATCTCTAACCTGAGAATTTTAATTCCTGCAAGTATTTATTTATTTACTTATTTTTCCTGCTAAGATCCTTCTGGTAAGGATGTTTTACAATCATGGGGTCAAATGCCGAGTTTTCTGCCAAGGAAGAACGTTGCTTTACTTATGCCCAATAAAGGTTGCTTGTGTGAAAACATGAATTATTTTCATCAAGTTGGTTAGTCAATCAATGCACAGTGACGTAAAAAGCCTTTGGCGCCGTTGGGACCCCACTGGCCTGGTGCGCACTGTTGGTGGTCTGCATTCCACCCCCCATCATTGCCTGCTGTTCAAACGGCAGGTGCTTTCACTGACTTCCCGGCCAGGCCCTGAGAGCACAGACGCTCTCTTGGCCGAGGTTCAAGGTAAGCACAGTCCCTCAGGAGAAGCCTCGGAGAGGCGGTCTCTTCACCTTTCCTGCTACAGGTCTGGGGGTCTGTGGTGAGGAAGCCACAGCCACACTCTTGAAAATAACTCAGATCCAGAAGTTCGAACCAGACTGTCCAAAAGAAAGCAAGAAAACAAACGCTGGAGAAAAGGTTTGGGCTGTGTTTACCATCAGTGGAACCTGTCGGACGTGTGCTACTGGAACTGTGTGATCCCAAGCCCTTTCTCAAGAGAATGAGGAGCAGGGTTGGGTATTTTGTTAGAACCAAACACTCCACATGTTACAGGAGTCGGAGATGAATTTTTTCAACTTAATTGCTGAAACCACTTAATATGTCAATTAAGAAAAGAACTTTCAAGCTTCAAAGGCCATGTGTAGGAACCCGGAACAGAAATGCACAGCTCAGCATTTCCTAGCAAACGAATCAAAGTAGTACAATGTCCCTTTTTGCTTTTTCTGTAATAAGAGAAGACCATTAAACACATAATAGGAAATTAGACGTTTATCTCAAGGAGGCCTTTAAATGTTTGCATGAAAATACTATCTTTTTAAAAATCGAGTAATTTAAATGGAAGATTTAAGTTCATGGATAAAGATCACAAAATTTATCTTCAAAGAAATCTGTGCTCATGTGTTTCTTTACAGTAAACAGGTCCATTAATTAAGATGCTCTGAAATGTATGTTGAAATAAACACCTTAAGTGCACGTACATGGAAGTAACAATTAAATCTCGAACGCGTGACTCTTTGATCTTCTATATATTTTCCTCCAAAGTACAATTTCAGTAACTTAAACATTTGATTGCCAATGTAATTCAGTATGGGATGATATTTTCAAAACCAGTCTTCTCCATCACAAACAGCTTAGTATCATTAAGAATGGAAAAGAGGAAGAAAGAGGGAGAGGTATTTTTAAAATAGGAAAAAAATAAAAAGAAATAACAAAAAGCTGAAATCTAGTTCCCTGTGAATGCTAATGAAATTGACAATTAGTAAGAAAAAAGAGAAGGCAAATAAACACTACTAGAAATAAAACATGAAGGCATAATTACGGGTAATATAAAGTTTAAACAGAAATAGGAAGGTTATACATTTTATGACAATAGACGTGACAACTTATATAAAATGGAATGATGTTTTTAAAGACTTACTAAAACTTTCTACCACGGTCCCAAGAAGCAGTAGAGAAGCTGAACTGCTTTGTAAACACAGGATAGTGAAAGTTGATTGTTAAAAAATCTTCCTGCGCCTGGTCCAAACACTGACACTCTTTCAAGAAATTGATTCTCAATTTACATAAACTCTCTAGAGAACAGAAAAAGAGGAACGCTATTCTAAACACACTTTATGATACCCTAACCAGACAGGGATTGTGAAAGAAAGTAAAAATAGTTATCTACCTCAGTAATAACTTAGATTTCAATATGCTAAACAAAGCAGTAGCTAGGCGGTGGGTCTCATAAATGTACTAAACAAGTTTTAACAGGCTGAATCCAGCAATAAGTTGGCTTTTTCCTTGAATACTGTGATATTAGAGATTTGATTAATGTGATCAAGCATATCACTAACTTCAAAATCTGTAATTCTTATATCGCTGGGTACAAAACATGTGATACAATTCAACAGCCACTAAAAAATTCACTAAAAAAGAAAAATCTCAGCAAACTAGCCACTGAAGGAAATGTTTTTGTAATTAGTAGACATTGACAAAAATCTACAGTAAACATCATAAAAAACAGTGAAATGTTGAAAGTCTTTTTTGAAGATTAGGAAAATGACAAAGATGGTGTCTTGGCATCAACATAAGGAAGTGAATACATAACATTCAAAATGTCAAGAGAAAAATTTTAGTGTCCTTATAGACTCTTAAACTTAGCTAAAATTTTACCCAAGACTAAAGGTTAAATAGAGACTCATGGAAACAAACCTGAGGGCCTGTCACCAACAGAGCTGTCCAGAAGGGTTTCAAAATCATGTACTTTGAGGAGAAATACGATCTGATAGGAAAGGACCAAAAAGCGACGCAGAGCAAAGAGACTGATATAAATGAGGATGAACCTAAATAAACATCGACTAAATAAAGCAATAGTAATTGGATTTTAGCCATTCTTATAAACCTTCTTTTTCGTACAATGAAAACAGAAATCCAGCTCATTTACATCTCCAAACTTTCCCCCTTAACGGAGAAGATTTGGCCACTAATAGTCAAATAAGTTTATTATGTCTTCCCTTTCACCCCACAATTCCACATACTTGGAGACTGCTAGTGGCAGAAGTTAGCAGACATGGGAGGAAAACTACTCTCTGCCTAGCAAACGAAGGAGCTGACAAGCTGCAAGGGACTCCTTAGAACACACTGGAAAGTGTTAAAGAAAGCTGAGAGTAAGAGGAAATTTAGAGAGAGAAGAACTGTCACTCCCTGGTTAAGGAAACCCCAAAGAAAAGGAACGGTTGAGAAGTGGGAGGAAACCGTTTAAATTATTTGAAAGAAAAATGATCCAGAATTCCTTATTATAAAGGATATAAGATAAAAAAGATTCTGCCCTGGCCAAGTGGCTTAGTTGGTTGGAGCATCGTCCTGTACAACAAAAGTCTGCAGGTTCAGTTCCTGGTCAGGGCACAGATCTAGGTTGTGGGTTCGATCCCTGGTCAGGGCGGGTGCGAGAGGTAACTGACTGATGTTTCTCTCTCACATCCATGTTCTCTTTCCTCCCCTCCCACACTCCCCCTCTTCTCTCCTCTCCTCTTCTCTCTCCCCCAAATCAATAAACATATCCTCAGGTGAGAACTAGAGATAAAAGTTTCCCCTTCTGGAACGAGGGAGTAAATTCCCAGAGGACCAACCCTTCTGTATATAACAACCATAAACTGAGGACAGGATACAAACAGCAACTTCCTGGTGGTTCTGGAGAGTGAAAAAAGGTGGACAAATTTTTTAGGGAGCTGAGAGATCGGCACAAGCTGAGCTCACCTTTGCAGCTTTGACCTAACAGTGGCTTGGGGTCATGGCATGACATCGGAAGGCTAAAACAACAGTGAAGACAGAAACTGGGGTGGTCGAAGCTGACAAAAACTAAAAGGACAATCCCCGCAAAAAGAGTTAGAGAAGCCTAAGGCTTCAGCTGGCACCCGACCCATACAGGCAACAGACACACTGCAAATAGCTGAGCTCAGGGAAGAGTTAACTCCTCCAAGACACGAGCAGGTTGACATGGCAGGTGAGACAAAGGTTCCAGTAGGGTCTAGCAAACTTAGTTGGCTCTGGAAACATAAAACCAAAAAACCCACCGCGATTCTTTGGAGGAATAAAGCAGAATCCAGAGTATTTGCAACAGAGATCAGCAAGGTTTCTGTACAGCGCCACAGAGTGTATATTTTAGGTTTGCGGGCCACATGGACTCTGTTGCAACTACTCAACACCGCCATTGTCGCCTGAAGGCAGACAAAGAGAACATGTGGACAAATGAGGGCGACATTTTCCAGCAAAAATTCACTTACAAAAACAGGCGGCTAGTTCCTAGGCCACGGTTTATAAGAAAACAATCATTTAATATGTAATATATCGATGTATTAATATTGCACAACCAATCTACACAAATAATCACGCACAAATGTTCATAGTAGTCTCACTCACAACAGCTGAATCCCAGATGTCTGCTTAGAGGGGAACTGATAGACAAAATAGCCTATCTACGAGTGAATACTATCGAGTAAGGAAAAGGAATGAATTACTGACATACGCAAAACATATCAAGAATATCTGAATTTTGAATGCAGAGGAAATTTTGTTTCTCCAACCAAAAGTAGAAAAGAAAAAAATAGAGCATAGAAATGAAACACAAACGTAAAATAGGTTGACAATAAAAGTCCTAAAAAGCACTAATTTCAGTAAATGTAAAAATGTTAAATTTGCTGATGAAAATAGTAAGAACTATAACTTGGTTTAAACAGAAAAATATAAAACCTTGCAATAGCTTTTCGCTAGTAGACATATGTATTTATCTATATCAATATCTACCTTTATATTAATACCTAGAAACTGAAAACATAGGAATGGGAAATATTAGCTAGGATAGTGTTTTTAATTCCAGACAAAATGTTTTAAGGCACAAATCATTACAAAAAATGGAAAAGGAAAAACAGATCAAGCAAAAGAAAAAAACTTAAATGCACATACACCTTGAAATATAACTCAACATATATAAGATAAAACTGACAGAGGTACAGGAAGAAATTAAGAAATCAATAGAGTTGGGATACTTCCGGGCAAGATGGTAGTGTAGTCAATGCGGCACTTGCCTCCTCTCACAACCGCATCAAAATTACAACTAAACTACAGGACAACCATTATTTAGAACCGCCTGAAATCTGGCTGATGGAAGTCCCACCACTAGGGAACAAAAGGAAAAGCCACACTGGGACTGGTAGGGGTAGTGGTGATGCAGAACAGGCTGGTCCCACACCCACATGGGACAGATAAAAATTGGGGGATACGTCGGCTGCAGAAGCACCCTCTGAGGAGCAAGGGGTCCCATTTCAGGGTTCTAGTGCCAAGAAGAGAAGTCAGCACAACTTCTGGCTGTAGAAACCAACAGGGAGAGGGAGGGAGAGGGAGGGAGAGGGAGGCTGAGGGAGGCTGAGGGAGGCTGAGGGCTGCTGGAACCCCAGAAAGTTTCTCTTAAAGGGTCCACACATGGACTTACTCCAACTCACTGCCTCTAAGCTCCGACAGTGGGACGGCAGCTTGAAAGGCACCAGGGACATACCGGGAGGAACGGAATTGTCCAGCATCAGGACAAGAGCTGGGTGGGGTGGGTCAGCTTTCTTCCAGACAGAAGTACTGGCAGAGGCCACTGTTTCTTTGATGAGCCCTCCCCTCACAGAGCCAGCAGGCAGGTAGGAGCTTCATCTGAGACTCCATCAACCTGGCTCACACTGTTTGCCTACCCTGGTGATTCACCTGAGGCTCTGCTCCACCCACCTTTCGGGCCCGCCCAATTTGTCTCCAGCGGCTTTTCCATAAGAATGACCTGTCTAGGTTCATGTTTTAGGTTTTCCTTAAAAATCTCTCAAACAAGCAGCATTTGGCTTCAGAGTGCTCTGTACTCTCAGTAAGTGGTCTCGGGCCCAGCACTAGCAGGAGCCTGCCTGGGTTTGCAGCTTGGCCTCACCTGGGCACCTCCAAGCTCAGCACAAGTAGCAGCCATCTAGATCGCTTTGTAGGTCATGCTGGGTGACCCAGGCAGAACAGGGGGCTGCCAACCTTGGCCTGCTCCTGCCAGGAAACTCCAAAGCCAGTGCACCCAATGGACAGCTTCAGACCATGTCAAAGCACCACCCAACCACCTCCACAAATGACACACTGAAGTGGTAAACTTAGTGGGTACCAGAGCTCCACTGAAATAAGTCCAGCTCTGTGGGGTGGGCCCTTGTCCAGCTGATCCTCCACAGTGGTAAGAGGTCTATGGTCAATGGTCACAGTCAGTCCTTGCAGCTGACTGCTCTGAGGGTAAATCCCTCCCATTGATGTGCCAGCAGCAATCAAGCCCCAACTATAAGAGGAGGGTGCACACGGCCCACATGGTAGGTGCATCTTAAGTACCCAACTTGGGTGACAGGGGTGCCACTGGACTCTACAGGACACCTCCTACATTAGGCCACTCTATCAAGCCTGGCAGATGTAGCAGTTCTACTAATAAAATACGCAGAAACAAACACAAGGAGGCTGCCAAAATGAGGAGACTAGAAACACATCCAAATGAAGGAATAGAACAAAACTCCAGAAAGAGAACTAAACAAAATGGAGACTACCAATCTGCTAGATGCAGAATTCAAAACGCTGGTTATAAGGATGCTCAGTGAACTTAGTGAGACTCTCAACAGCATAAAAAAGGACCAGTCAGAAATGAAGGATACAGCGACTGAACTGAAGAATAATTTACAGGGAATCAGAAGTAGAGTAGATGAAGCAGAGAATCAAATCAGCAATTTGGAATATAAGGAAGGAAAAACACCCAATCAGAACAACAAAAAAGAAAACAGAATCTTAAACAAATGATGATTGTATAAGGAGCCTTTGGGACAACTTCAAGCATAGCAACATCTGTATCTTGGGGGTGCTGGAAGAGAAGAGAGAGAGCAAGAAATTGAACACTTATTTGAAAAAAACAATGACAGAAAACTTCTTTCACTTGGAAAAGGAAATAGACTTAAAAGTCCAGGAAGCACAGAGAGTCCCGAACAAGAAGAACCAAAGAGGCACCTCATCATTAGAAGGCAAAAGGTTAAGGACAAAGAGAGAAGCTTAAAAGCAACAAGAGAAAAGCAGTTAGTTACCTACAAGGGAGTTCCCATAAACTGTCAGTTGATTTCTCAACAGAAACTTTGCAGGGTAGAGAGGGACTGGCAAGAAATATTCAAAGTGATAAAAAGCAAGGGCCTACAACCAAGATTACTCTGCCCAGCAAAGCTCATTTAGATTCAAAGAAGGGATAAAGAGCTTTCCAGACAAGAAAAAGCTGAAGTTCATCATCACAAAACCAGTATTACAAGAAATGTTAAAAGGTCTTCTTTAAGAAGAAGAAGAAAAAAAATTTAAGAATATGAACAATTAAATGGCAATAAATACATATCTATCAACAATTGAATCTACAAAAAAACAAATGAACAAATAAACAAGCAGAACAGAAACAGACTTGTAGAGACAAATAACCTTTGACAGCTGCCGGATACAAGAGAGAGAGAGGTTGGGAAGACATACAAACTAGTTGTTACGCGGAACAGTCCTGGGGATGTAAAGCACAGTGTAGGGAATAAAGACAATAATATTCTCATGACTATGTATGGTGTCAAATGGGTGAGAGATTTATCAGGATGATCACTGAGTAAGTTATAGAATGTCTAATCACTGGGCTGCACGCCTGAAACTAATATAACAATGTATGTCAACTGTAATTGAAAAATGAAAATAATTAAAAAATGAAAAGTAACAAAAATAAAAAATGGACTTGGTACTTTAACACGGTCAGTTACTGATAGATCAATCAAACCAAAATAAGCAAAAAATTGATATTTTGAGTAACAATATTAATATGCTTTTTCTAAAATCTCATGACAGATAACGAACTTTAAAGAACACACACACACTCTTTCAAGTACACAGAAAACACTTACTAAAATTTATCATGTGTTACATTAAACATGAAACTTCAACAAATTTTAAAGAATTGGCATCATATTGGTGACTCCATCTCATCGCAATGCAATTAAAGTAGGCATGGATAATAAAAAGTCATCTTTTAAAATCCAGAATGTCTCTAGTGCTCAAAAATATTTAAGCGGAAAGAAAACGAATGTACCATATAAAAATTTAATTCCAGAGTGGGGAAGAATTCGTATAAGATGGGATACAAAACAAAAACAGAACAATCTTAATAAGAAAATCTGATGGATTTACTACCTCAAATGAAAAGACAAAGAACACTGTATACAAAGTTAACATGCAAATAACACACCCTGACTATAGAAATACCTGGAAATCCTAGGAATTCTCACCTAGAATATAGAACTGCAAACCAGCAAGAAAAACAGAAAATCGAAAAGTGGGCAAAAATGAACACAGGCCATTTACAAAGATAGAGACATTACAAATAAAAGCCCGTGTCAATAAGGAGTCATGGAAAGATTAGTCGTGAAGAAAGAGGTTGAACGGCTAGATTACCCGGTCACACAAGCTGCCATCAAAGTCACGCACTCACCGACGAGCATTGAGACTCAAAGGCTAAGGTGAAGCTCTGATTAGACAGCCCAACAGGCAGAAGCAATTCCTGGCAGTTTTCACCCACCATAACTTCATAGATCTGATAGGAAGGAAGGACTTCACACGTTTACAACTTCACTAACCTCAAGATCATAATCGATTAATGATGCTGTTTTGGTTGCCCAAGCAACGACTACCCATCAACGCAATTTCATGTTCGACCTTTTAAAGTCCAAATTCCCACCGCCCCTGGAACGCCACAGTGCCAGGTCGCCGCGACTCAGTCTTCCAGAAGTCTTCAGGGCATACCTCAGTTCACCGCCTGCCTGCTCGACGAGAGGTTGTAGAAGGCCTGCATATTTTGACGTAACAAGTCGATACAAGAGAAACGTAAGACTGGAACTTCCTATGTAACTTTTTGAAGTCGCCGCATGGCTCAAGAACACCAGGAAGTTTTCTACGCACTGTGACATATGTGCGAGTCACGAAGTGCCTGGCCCAACGGCAGAGGCAGAGCCTCACGTCTCCGGGACATCTTCCATTTTTTAGCACGCATCCTTATCACTCAAAAGATGTAACTCTTGTGCGGCCGCTTCCTACCGATCCCAGGGAAGCGCCCATACCTCTGTGTCCTCAGCTAGGCTGTCACAGGCAGCTCTTGCAATAAATAACCCGGTGCAGTCGGAGCTGGCTCAGCCACAAAACGCCAGATGGCCTGGAGGCACCGGGACGCAGGGACGAGGACATCTGAGAAGTTCCCATGTTAATGCAGAACAGCGGGCTATCATGGCGAGAGTCAGGGTGCTTCGTGAGCATCTTTACACCTACATCTTAGAGTAAAGTTATCCTTGGTCAGATCAGCATGGAAGTAATGATGGAGTCTCTCGTGCTGGTGTGTAAGTGTTTACAAGTGTGGAAAAGCAACATCTGACACAAATACTACAGACCATTGTCTCTAGCGTCCTACCACAGACGCGCATTGTTGAAAAGTTGCTATGAATCCACATTCCATGCAGCTTGGAAGTGATTTGTAACTGATGGGCGAGGGGAGGGTGATAAGGACGACTGACTGGCTCATGCATAAACTGTGAAACCTATGTTATCTGCCCTCATGCTTGGTTTTTGCGTAGTCATAAATTAATTTTTTATTGAGTTGTGAACTACTACACTTAATTAATAAATTAATTTGGTTAAATTAGTATTTTGGAAGGTCATCTTCATGCTATCGTGACGCGCCATGTAAAGGCACACCGTGAAAACACTGTGGATTCAGCTCCAGACCGCGGCAACACGGCCAGCATCGCAACACAGCGGGTCCGTTCAGTGTGTAACTGGCATCGTGTCCGAGACACGATGCATCGTGACTACCTTCATTAAGAATGCTTCAGGATGAGGAAACGCTAAACGCCGTCCGAGCCTATTGGGAAATGGCGCTGAGGGACTCGTGCTGCACAGGATTGCCGCGAGCCCACAAAGTGCGATGAAGGGGAGCACCGCGGAGCGGGACACGCCTGTGCCCGAGAAGCAACGATTGAGGTGAGCGAAATCGTCGACTCCCTAGCCCACCATTCGGCCCATTCGTTTATTCATTTAACAAGCGTTTGTTGGGCATTCTTTCAGGGGCTGGGGGCACGGTGGTAAAAAGGACGGACACCTCCTTCTGGGAGATTTGTTTGGAGTGAAGTCTGCACGGCAGACTGGTAGACGTCATAATTCCATGTGCGTCCTCTCGAGTGTGTACGTATGTGCCTTAACAAGCAGAGCTATCCAATCGCCTACACTTACAAACTATCTCCCCTGATGTTTTGAAGTGATGCCTCCTGAAAATGTCTATCTTGGACCTACCTACATCTACTTAGGTGTCTAATAGGCATCTTAAAACTAAAACATGGCCCAAACTCCATTCAGGGTACTTTGCTTTCTAGTTCTTCTTGCTATATTCCTCCCAAGATAAATGCATGGCTTGCTACCACATTCCCTTAAATCTCTAAACAAATGTCACCTCTTTCAGGAAGCCTCTCAGATCAGCCTGTTTATACACCACCATTCCTACCCTCCCACCCAGATTGTATTCCCTATCTGTCTTACCTGAGTCTCTACTTCTCCAAGGTACTTATCACCAACTGACCTATGACATGTATCTGCCTTTTGCCTGTTTCCCCAGCTAAAATGCAGGATCCGTGAAGGTGGTCTTTGTCTCCCGCTGTCCAGCACAGAGAACAGTGTCTGGAAAGGGGTTGGGACTCAATTAACATTTGTCAAATCAGAGACCAAATCTGTAAATCACCTCTTCAAGGGCTCTATCCATCTATCTCTCCATCCACCTACTTCCTGTGCCACTCACCGCAGTAATTTGGGATCGGAATGGTGATTTTGGGGGTAGTACAGAATAAGATTTGGAATCTTATCTTCCGTCTGTGAGACAGAAGTCCAACCTCACAGTTCTAAGAGACTCGACAAGCTAATGCAGTCCCACTTCCCGTTCTCTAGACAGTGTGGCTTAGAGAGAAAAAGTGCGTTGACTGAGGCGAACACCTAACAAGAGGCAGAACCGCTGTGAGAGCCCAGGCCTCGCGCCTCTCCAGCCAGACACCTCCGCCGGCCCTGAGGCTGTGCTTCTCCTCAGCTGCCCACAGCAGCCCAATCCTTCCTGGCACCATTTTTTTAAAAGATTTTTATTTATTCATTTTTAGAGAGAGGGGAAGAGAAGGAGAAAAAGAGGGAGAGAAATCTCAATGTGTGGTTGCCTCTAGCACACCCCATGCTGGCAATATGGCCTGCAACCCAGGCATGTGCCCTGATTGGGAATCAAACCAGCGATGCTTTGGTTCGCAGGCCGGCGCTCAATCCACTGAGCTACACCAGCCAGGGGTCTGGCATCATTTTTAAAAAATGTCTCTGATAAATATTGCACACAGATAGAACTAAGAAAGAAGGACTGATTTTATAAATAAGACATTCGTATACATATAATTTGACGGCGTGCGGGGGAGGAGAAGAAAAGGAAAACATTTCTGGACACCTAACCTAACAACTTAATTTTATTTGCAAAATGCTTAGTTTATTTAAAACAAGGCCCCATTTTAGAATACAGAGAAACTTAAATTTAAAATCGCATAAAAACAGTTATATTTTTCAGAGATGAAAAAAAAAAAACCTGTGGCAGTAGGCCCCGCGAGAAATAATTATGTAAATAAAGTGAAAAGCCTAGGAAAATAAATCCATTAAGGTGGAATTTCGCCCTGATGGTGCGGATGCTATCGCAGGTGAAATGAATTCAGTGTAAACACAGGAAGTGATGTCAGGGTTTTCTATCGAAAGGCAACTCAGAAAGGAGGTTAAGTACCAGAGAGGCAGTGGACACAGTGCTCACAATGCCATGCTCTGTTGTTCGGACTTGATCCTAACATCCCTCTTAACAGGGACGAGGACTTAATGTGTCATTTAACTTCTACAGGCCTCGACTTGTTGGTCTGTAAAACAGAATTGAATAACCGTGGCCCGTAATTGTTGTGAGAATCAAAATAGACCATACATATAAATGATTTATACGCTGTGATATAGAATTCAAAATATTGTAGAATGGCACTAGTAAAGTTTTACTAACCCTAGTGTATCATGAAAAGTAATTCCTAAAAGCTTTTGTAAATGTTTACCAAAAAATAATCTAAAATGCACCAAAATCATCTTTGTTGTTGGCCATCTGCTGAGTTTTGCTAGCCCTGGGAGTACTGTATGAACGTGGATGGCTTCTGAGCCCGAGCAACTCCGCACGCTGCCTGAACCGAAGCAGTCTGCAGCACAGTCCGGCGGGCACCACACGCTCTTTGTCCAGAACAATGAGAATGTTGGCATGTGGACGTGTCTACCCCCAACGCCAACCCGGTGCGCCTCGAGATGCTTTTTTTACCATGGAGATTAATGAAAGAACATGGCATCCACTTCCTGATTACCTACAGGCCCAGGGGGGAGAGCAGGGGGAAGAAGCAGACTGGCAGAAGGGAACAGAGAGGTCTCAGAGACGTATGGCACAGAGCCCACCTGGCCGCTGCTCTACGGGTCCGGGACTCCACCATATGGGGACCCACAGGTGCCAGGTCGCAGTCGCTCACCTGCACCACTTTTCCTTGAGCACCGCCCTTGCCAGATGGGCATTACGTCCTACACGTGCTTTCACACTTGGCACTTCAACGTTCACGGAGGGCCTACCCTGGGCCAGCCGCAGGGCCGGAGGCTGGGGAAGCACCCTCTGCCCTGGTGGAGCTTACACACTAGCTCAGGGCATCAGCGAGAAGAGAAGAGCACGCAAGCAAGCAACTCCTTTGTCAGGAAGGCACGTCAGGATGCCACGTATTCTTTTCCTTATGATGAACTGTAAGTAGGCTAACAGTACCCACGAGAACATTATCTTCAGTAAAGCCGAAGTCCTTTGAAGCAATCATAGAAACTTAGAAGAAATACAGTTACCGATTCACTCTAAGTGGGACTACCAGTTCGTTCCTGAAATAGAAAGTGTGTGTGTGTGTGTGTGTGTGTGTGTGTGTGTGTGTGTACTGGGAAGAGATGGGCAGCTCGGGGATTGGCAGCAGGAAGAGCGAAAGGAAGAAGGAAGGGCAAATAGAGCTAAAATTCTTACACGCTTAAGAAGGGGTTTTGCTCAGTCCTCCAGACTTCAGATTTCTAGGCTGGTACGACGGCCTCCCTGAGCACTCAGCGACTTCGAGTACTCATATACAGACCATCATATACTTACTCGGGCTGAGCTATTTAATTACTTATGCTCTCACTTTTACTCCTACAGAATATACTTTTTAACTTTTTATTCACAGGGTTAAAAGACAACTCTTTCTTCACAATTACATGTTCATATATTTTCTTTAAAGATTTCATTTATTTATTTTTAGAGAGAAAAGGGAAGGGAAGGAGAGAGGGAGAGAAACATCAATGTGTGGTTGCCTCTTGCGCGCCCCCCGCCCTGGGAACTGGCCCGCAACCCAGGCACGTGCCCTGACTGGGAATCAAACCAGTGACCCTTTAGTTCACAGGCCTGTGCTGAATCCACTGAGCTACACCAGCCAGAGCTGATGTATTACATTTTTACCCAGTTACCTACCATGTAAGGAAGTAAGAGATTTAAAATAGAAGCATTGGAATGGCATAATACAAATATTTCCCTGACTTCGGTGCTACCTCAAAGTAGAAATTCTTGGGTCATTCCTTACTAATTAAATGCCCACAACTTATATATATCACCTCCAAGAGCTAGGGGGAAAATGCAAAAACTTTTCTTAGAAAATCTTTCTTTCCAAGATTGGGGTGATTTTGTGCCACAAACTTGAAAATAAAGTCCTCTTCCTCTCCTCTGATTAATA
>PVKM010016153.1:0-27122 GCA_004027735.1 Carollia perspicillata
AATGAGACTAACATTGGGTGAAATGTGGAAGCTTTTCTATTTAAAAGCCTCATGCTCCTAAAAAGCTAGACACAACTACATGGGTATACCTTCCAGGGTTCCCACAGGAAGCTGCCTAGTTGTAAGAGTTTCTCACTAAGGAAATCCCCCAAATATGGCTCTAAGGAGGTATTTATAGCTGTCCAAGTCCAGACTGAATTAACCAGTCAGGGTGCATTTTAACCAAAGCAAATTTTGCTTAATAACACAGTTGATATATACCACCTTTATTTATTTCCAGAGCTCAGAAGCTAAGAAGATATAATTCTCAGGCAGAAGAGAAAATAATTTAATCCTTTATCCACACTCTACCTCTCATGACCTTTCATTAACACCTTTAACATAAAAAGACAAATTAATACATTTATAATCACCAGGATTATTATTATTCAATGTTCTTTCTGGCCCTTAACAAACTTGACTTTTCTTTAGCCAATTAGTTTTCAGCATCCATACATCTTTGCATTCTAGACATCAAATGTAAGTTTACATCAAATAACAACACATCAGACATTTAAAAAAAACAAACATAGCACAGTATCATTTTTCATTCTTTTCAGTAAAAGTGTTTCTTTTATATACCATCCACAAATTAGAAATTTTATCCTGTGTGCAATCAGCCTTAGTTACTCAAAAATAAGGTTTTGTCCCGTCTTCTGGCTTAAACTTTTTTAAAAAATTTAAGTCACTGAAAGACATTTAAGAAATTTTTATATTCACATCACTTGTCACTAGATGACAGCAGAGGACACTAGTCAGGCTCCAGGAGGGTGTTACACTATCTGAATATGACCTGGCTGACATTGTTCAGAAGTTGTTTCTAGCCAAGTTGTGGTTTTCCCAATCCTGCACATATTGGATATTTTAGTAAACTTTTTTTCCTATGCCCCTCAGCCTTATGAAGTTATTGTCAGTGTGTCTTGCCAACACAGAGCAGAGACTACCTTTCTTTGCCAGGAGTCTTTCAAAACGTTACGACAGGAACTGCAGCTGGTGGTAGGACTGGTGTAAGCACGCTGCTGCTGGGGGAGGGAGGCTGCCAGTAAGCCCTGCAGCGCTCCAGACAACCAGGCAGGAGCCAGTTTCCCTGGTTCCCCCAGTACCAGCTCGGGCGGAAAAACCTAAGATTCACATCAGGTGGGCTGGAGAGTCATCCTGGCTTCAAACTCTCATTCCCCTCAACAGCAAGTATCTCCTTATGAGATGCCATCTTTTTAAATTCCAGGTGTTGAAATGCTAGGTTTTCTCTTTCTCTTATTTCTTAAACAGTCTTGCTAGGTATTAATGTTTTTATTAAACTTTTCAACAAACAAATGTTACTTATTTTCTCTATTGTGTATCTGTTCATTGAGTTCTGCTCTTGTTTTCATTTTTTTTTCTTCTAGTTTATTTAGGCTTAATTTGCTTTCTTTCTATTTTTCTTAAGTCAGAAGCATAGATTTTTAAATTTCTCTTATAGCAGATGTATTTACAATTTTTTTTTTTTTTTAGAGTGAGGGGGAGGAAGAAAGAGGGAGAGAAACATCAAATAGTTACCTCTGGTATGTGCTCCAACTCAGGACCAAACCCACAGCCCAGGCATGTGCCCTGACTGGAAATCAAACTAGTGACGTTTCGCTTTTTAGGACGATGCGTGACCAACTGAGCTTCACTAGTCAGGGACTGTAACATATGTGGTTAAAGCTTTACATTTCCCTCTAAGTTCTGCTTTAATGTAGCTCTTAAGTTTTGAAATAGCTCCCATTATCATCAAACTTAAAACATTTCCCATCTTCCACCGAGTTCTTCTTTGAATAACTGGTCATTTGGAGTATGTTGCTTAATTTCCAAAAATAGTTAGACACTTTAAAAAGTTGTCTTTTTGTCATTGACTTCTAGCTTTATTTCCCTTTGTCACAGTAGAATCACTATATGATTTCATCCCCTTGAATTTATTCAGACTTGCGTAAAGGCCTAATAGATGATGGCCAGAGCACGCCTGGGCAGAGCTGTCCATGAATATTGATTAGGATACGGTGGATAATAATGTAATTGAAATTTTTTAAATCCTTTATATGAATATGCTAAATCTCAAATTCTGATTGTGGGTTTGTCATTTTTTTTTTAGTTCTGTCAAATTTTGCTTCATATATTCAGTAGAGAAAATAACTCATTGTAGGAAGCACCCCCATTAGATTCACTGCTGACTTCTGATCAGATACAGAAGGACAGCAGGCAATAATATAACATATTTGAGTTGCTGAAAGAAAAAGAATATCGACCAAGAATTGAAAGTCCAACAAAACCATCCTTTAAAAATGAAGGTAAAATTAAGATGTTCCCAAGCAAACAAAAACTGATCATTTACTTGTCACGAGCAAGCCAGAACTATAATAAACACTAAAAGGAAAACCTTCAGGCCCAAATAAAAGGACGCAAGAAATTAAGTTGAATTTAACAGAGAAATAAAGGGTACTGCTAAAAGTAACTACAGAGGTAAATACAAAATACTACTAAAACATATTTTGGTTTGTAACTCTGTTTTTCTCCTATTTGATTCAAAAGATAATTGCATAAGCAATAATTATAAAATTGTGTTGATGGGCATAAAAATCAATGGCCTTATAAACACGTAGTATATATATAAATAATAGCACAAATGATACAGAGAGATAATATAGCTCTATTGAAATAAAATGTTTGTATGGTATTGAAATTAAGTATTAATATAAACTAAAATGACTTAACTTAAAATGTTTATTATAATCTCCAGGGTGATCCCTGAGAAAATAACTGAAAAATGACTAAAAATATATAGAGAAATTAAAACTAGTAGACTAGAAAATGCATATTTAACACAAAAGAAGTCAATAACAGAAATACATAGATAAGGAAGACATAGAAATCTACAGAAAAAAGTCAACATGGTAAATGGTGAATAAAGAAGCTCCAGGAATCAATCCTACCAGCAGAACAACTACTAAAACAATAAGAACTATCACAATAAACTATTTTGGAACTTTGGAGTCTGGGTGAAAAGTTAGCAGTGACCAGTGGAGCACCTGATGAGGAACTAATCTGGTAAATATCAGTCCATTTCTGTGTTTGGGACAGTGGTTATCACCCTCCTTCCCCAGTCCTGCAGCAGCTAGCCATGGGCATGGTGGTCCATATTTTGGTGAGTTACTGATGCCAGGGGGTCTATAAAGACGTTGTTCTCCGAAACTCAGGATTGTGCATTTTGATCTGACTGGCATTTCACTGCAGGGACAGCACAAAGGGTGGTCATTCAAAACTCAGGCAGCAGTGATTTCCAGGTGGCATCTGTTTAAGGAATCTGAAGAAACAGAATACTGGTTTCTTTTATTTTCCCTTTGGGTTCAGGAATTTAAGGAAGTCTTTGTCAGATCACTGGCTACTCATGTAGATAGTGGAACAGAGATATCAGTTACCACACATAACAACGAATACAATCTTTGTGAAAAAAAATTGTTTTTAAAAGTCATTAAAGAAATAATATATTGGTCCTCATCAACCAATAGTAGAACTCTTCGGATATGGGGAGAATCTGATTTCTGGAGTTATCGTATTATTGTAGTCATTTTCAACAACAATGACAATAACAAACTACAAAGCATTAAAAGAAATGGGAAAGTATGACTTATGCAAAGGAAAAAGAAATAAACAGAAACCATCCCTGAGAAAGCCTGGAAGTTGAACTTAATGACCAAAGACTTTAAATTAACCATCTTTAATATGATCAAAGAGCTGAAGGTAACAATAGACAATGAAGGAAATATGAAAGGTAAAACTATAAAATTCTTAGAAGAAGATAGAAATAAAACCCTGTAATTTTGAATTCAGCAATGATTTCTTATAAATGACACTAAAAGCACAGGAGACCAAGGGAAAATAGATAAAATAGATTTCATAAAATTAAAATTTTTCATGATTGGAAGACGATATTAAGAAAATAAATATTGAGCCCTGACCAGTGTGGCTCGGTAGGTTGGGCACTGTCCTGCAAAGAGAAAGGTCGACAGTTCAATTCCCAGTAAGGCCACATACCTAGGTGGTGGGTTTGGTCCCTAGTCGGGGTGAGTGTGAGAGGCAACTGGTCAATGATTCTCTCTCACACTAATGTTTCTCTCCCTCTCTTCCTTCCTCCTTTCCCCCTCTCTGAAAGAAAGAAGAAATGAAGGAGGGAAGGGAGAAGGTAGAAAGGAAGAAAGGAGAATGAATCTTATCCAACCACAATGGCATGAAATTAGAAACCAACTACAGAAAGGAAGCTGAAAAAATCCCCACAAATACATGAATTCTAAACAACATGCTACTAAACAACCAACAGATCAAAGAAGAAATAAAATGGGAAATCAAAAACTACCTGAAACAAATGAACATGAAAGCATGACTTTTCAAAATGTATGGGATGCAGCAAAAGCATATCTAAGACAGAAGTTCCTACCTATAGAAGTCTACTGTAAGAAACAAAAAGAAAGCCCAAACAATCAACTTTACATGTAAAGGACCTAGTAAAAAAATAAAATAAAATAAAACAAAATCCAAAGTAAACAGAAGGAAGGAAATAATTAAGATGAGAGTAAAAATAAAATAATTTTAATGAAAAAGATTAATAAAACAAAGAGCTAGTTCCTTGAAAAGATAAACAAAATTGACAAACCTTTAGCCAAACTTATCAAGAAAGAGAGTCACAATGAATAAAATCATAAATGAAAGAGAAATTACAACGAACATCACAGTAATACAAAGAATCATGAAAGAATACTAGGAATAATTATGACAATAAATTTGACAGTGTAGAAGAAATGGATGCATTTCTAGAAGCACATAACCTTCTCACACTAAACCAGAAATAAATGAAAATTCTAAATAGACATATTGTAATAAAATTGAAGCGGTCATCAAAATACTCCCAATAAATGAATGTCCAGGACCAGATGGCTCCATAGATTAATTCTACCCAACATTTAAAAAATTCCTTTCCTCCTTAAACAATTTCACTTTATAACAAGGATAACCATCCCTCCCTCCAGTGTGTAATAACATTCCTTATTTCCATAGGAGGCCCCATCAGAAGTATCTTTAAACATCTGTGTTTCTACCAATAATCTCTTCAAAGCAATAGAGGCTTTTTTCTGACATGCATCTCAACACTCATCCAGGGTCCACCAATTAATCAGTTCCAGAGGCACTTTTTGTTTAGATAGTTGATATAATAATATCCCACTTCATGGGCTAAAATCTGTATTAGTTTGTCAGGGCTGTCATAACATAACCACAGACTGAGATCACACCACGTATATTTTTAACCACAATGGGATGACATTAGAAATTAATAGCCACAAGAAAACTAAAGCCCTTGCCAGTGTGGCTCAGTTGGTTGGAGTGTTATCCACAACAGATGTTCAGTGTTCGATTCCTGATCAGGGCACATATTTAGGTTGTGGGTTTGATCTACAGTCCAGGAGTGTAGAATCCCAAGTCTGGGCACGTATAGGAAGCAACTGATCAATGTTTCTCACTCATCGATAGTTTTCTCTCACCCTTCCTGTCTCTCTAAAAGCAATGAAAAAATTTCCTTGGGTGAGGATAAAATTTTTTTAAAGATTTTATTTATTTATCTTTAGAGGGGAAGGAAAGGAGAGAGGGAGGGAAATATCAATGTATGGTTGCCTCTCCTGTGTCCCCTGCTGGGAACCGGCCTGCAACCCAGGCATGTGCTCTGACTGAGAATTGAATCGCAATCCTTTGGTTCACAGGCCTGCACTCAATCCACTGAGCTACACCAGCCAGGGCAGGATAAAAAAAATTTTAATAACCACAAGAAAACTAAAAAATTCACAAATTTGTGGAAATTAAATAGCACAATCTTAACAGAAATGGATAAAAAAAGAAATCACAATAAAAACTAGAAAATAGAGATGAGTGAAAACAAAGAAGAAAACAACAAAACTTATGGGACACAGAAAAAGAGTTGCTAAGGGGAGAAATTACAGGTATAAATGCTTCCACTACAAATGTAATTAAAAAGTACATTATTACAACAATTCAAGAATGTAACTTCACAACTTAAAGAACTAGAAAATGCAAACTAAGCCAAAAAGTAGCAAAAAAAGAGAAAGTAGTAAAGATTACAGCAGAGATTAACAAACTAAAGAATAGGAAACCAATAGAGAGTATCAATGCAACAAAAAGGTGGTTCTTTGAAAGGAACAACAAAAATGGCAAACCTGTAGAAGCTTAAGAAACCTAAGAGAAAGGGAAGATTCAAATTACTGAAATCAGAAATGAAACTAGGTACATCACTACTGAATCTACAGAAATAAAAAGGATTATAAGAGAGTACTGTGAACAACTGTATACCAACAAAATGGATTACCTATATGAAATGGACAAACTTCTAGAAACAAAAAACTTAGACTAAATCATGAATAAATAAAAAATCTTAATAAAACTAAAAATAGTAGTGGGACTGAATCAGTCATTAAAAAAAAAATCTCCCAACAAAGAAAACCCCTGAACCTGATGGCTTTACTGATGAATTCTACCACATATTATAAAAAGAACTTATACCAGCACTTTTGAGACTTTTCTAAAAATTGAAGAGAAGGCTACACTTTCTAACTTCCTCTATGAGGTCAGCATTACCCTTATACCAAAGAAAGACAAAAACTTTAAGAAAACAATAGATAAAATCTCTTATGAACATTGATGCAAAAAATCCTCAAAAAGTTCTAGAAAACAAGAATTTTCCAACATAGAAGTAGACACCATGAACAAGTGGAATTCATTCCCGAAATGCAAGGAGACTTTGACATATAAAAATTGATCAATGTAATATGCCACATTAACAGAAAGAAAGGAAAGAAACCCATAAGATCTCAACTGATGCAGAAAAATCATTTGAAAAAATTTTAAAACATTTTTTTCATTATAAAAACATTCAACAAACTAGGAATAGAAGGAACCTACCTTAGCATAATAAAAGCCATATGTGAAAACCCATAGAGAATATCATACTCAATGGTGAAAGCATTTCCTATAAGATCAGAGACAAGACTTCTCAACATAGTACTGGAAGTTCTAGCCAGAGTAATTAGTCAAGCAAAAGAAATAAAAGGTATTCAAATTGTAAAGAAAGAAGTACAATTATCTGCACATAATATGATCTACTATATAGAAAATCTTAGAGATTCCACACAAAAAGACTTAGAGTAATTTTAGCAAAGGAACAGGATACAAAGTCAACGTACAAAACTCAGTTGCATTTCTATCCACTAAACTGAGCAATCTGAAAGGGAAATTACAGAGCAATTTCATTGGAAACAGCCACTCTTTTCTGGCCTGCAGTTTCTGCTGAAAAATCAGCTTACAGTCTTAGGAGTGTTCCGTTGTATGTTACTAGTTTATTTTCTTGCTGTTTTTAAGATTCTTTCTTTAATTTTGGACATGTTCATATTTTAATCCTCACCTGAGGATACGTTGATTGATTTGAGAGAGGAAAGAGAAGAGAAAGAGAGAGAGAAACATCAATCAGTTGTTTGTCATATGTACCATGACTGGAAAAGGAACCTACAACCTAGGTATGTGTCCTGACAGGGGATCAAACCTGCAACCTTTTTGGTGTATGGGATGATGCTTCAACGGAGTCTCCCAGCCAGGGCAACTTTTGACATTTTGACTATGGTGGGTCTTTGTGTGGGTCTCTCTGGGTTCATATGGCTTGGGATTCTGTGCTTCCTGGTCATGGATGACTGTTTCCTTTGCCAGGTTAAGAACGTTTTCAGCCATTATTTCTTCAGTTTTCTGTCTTTTCTCCTTCTGGGACTCCTATAATGCAAATATGAGTATGCTTGTTGTCCCAGAGGTTCCTGATATTCTCTCGTTTTTAAAATTTTCCTTTTCTCTTTGCTGTTCTGACTGGGTAACTTCAACTACCCTGTCTTCCATATCACTGACCCATTCTTCTGTATCATCTAATTTGCTGATTCTCTCATGGACTTTTCGTTTCACTTATTGTAGTTTTCAGTTCTGTTTGGCTCCTTTTAATGTTTTATATCTCTTTGTTGAAGTTCTTTCTGTGTTCGTCCATACTTCTCCTAAGTTTGGTGACCACCCTTATGACCATTACTTTGAACCCTTTATTTTTGGCTTGATTGAGTATCTCCGTTTTACTTCATTCTTTTCCTGGGGTTTTTCTTTTCTTTCTTTTGAAACATTCCTGTCTCCTTGTTTTGCCCAAGTCTCTGTGTTTGTTTCTAGGTAACAGGTAAATCAGCTACATCTCATGATATTGAGAGTGGTTTTAAATGGAAGGTGTCCTGTGGGGTTCAATCATGCACCCCCCCCTTCCCTGTCACCAGAGCCAGGTGTTCCAGAGGTGTCCCCTTGGTGGGCTGTGTGCCCTTCTGTTGCAGTTGTGCCACAACTGTTGTGGGCATACTGGTGAGTAGGGCTGTGCCCTGGCCCAGCTATCTCTGAGGCCTGGCTGCAACTGTTATTGGCACACTGATGTGCTGGCTTGTCCCCAGAATGGCTATATGTGAGGCCCAGCTGAGAATGCTGCACATACAGTGATGAGAAGAGCTGGTGTGGACACACTGGTATGTGATGCAAGTCTCCCATGTGGGTTGATGGGGCCTGGACTCTGCTGTTGGCTCACAGTGGCTTTGGTTTACATTCACAAGACAAGCTTGGGCAGGGCAAGTCCTCAGAGGGACAACAGGGTGAGGCAAATAGCAAGTAGGCTGATGGAGAGTGCCAGAACTGGTCCCCACCAATATGGTGCCAGCTAGGTGGAAGGTGAGCAAAACAAAGCAAACCAAGAGAAAATGGCACATACCAGCGCCTCCATCCCTGGAGAATTCCAATGGATCCCTAACCCTGTGGCATATGGTCCCAGATCTGTCAGTATATCTGCTTCATTATGACCCAGATGCTTCTCACACTGCTGCCTCTGCCCTGGGGCTGAGAGTGAGTCTGTGAATGAGCCCTTTAAAAGCAATGGCTTGGTTTCCCAATCCCTCAGCGTCCCTGGAGGCAAGCCTCTCTGGTCCTCAAAACCAGATGGCGGCTCCCCTTCCTGATGCTGGCGCTGGTCCCCTGGGCTGAGAAGCCTGACCTGGTTCTTCAAGCCTTCGCTCCTCAGTGGGTCCGTCCTCTGCAAATGTGATATCCCTCACACCTGTGGGATACCATACTGAGGGTATGGGTCCTAACTAGACTGTGTCTCTACTCCTCCTGTCTCAGTGTGCCTTTTTTGCTTCTTTAGTTGCAGATAATGTTTTTCACTAGTCCTCAGTTTGTTCTTGTACAGTTGCCCTACATAAAGTATAGTCTTCATGTGCTCTTGGGAGGAGGTGAGATCAGGATCTCCCTTCTCTGCCATCTTGATCAGAAGTCTGAATATAGACCTGACATGTTTAGTATGATGAGCTAACAATAGTATGCACCTGTCACACCCGCCGATTTCAAGATGGAGAATGTCTGCATCACCCCCAGTAAAATCTTTGCATTTTCCAGGACTGCCACAGAAAGTACCATAGACTAGGTGGCTTAAACAAATTTCTTTTCACGATATCAGACACTGGAAGTCTGAGCTCAAGGTGTTGACATGGTTGGTATCTTAGATGGCCACCTTCTCCCTGGGCCTTTATATGGTCTTCCCTCTGCATGCACCTGGGGTCCGAATTTCCTCTTCCTACAGTACTTCATGCTCGGATTTGGATCTACCCTAATAGACTTATTTTAACTATTCATCTACTTTCTGAAATTTTAATATTTTTGACTTTTTAAATTGTTTTTATTGCATTTCCCCCATTTATTGATCTATTTAAAGACAGTCTTCAAATGGTCACATTCTGAGGTAATGAGGATTAGGACTTCAACGTATGGATTGGGGGGGGTGTCACAACTATTATAACCCTCATGCCCCTTTCCTGTCCATCTTTTCCATAAAGCAATCACGTTTTGACTTCTATCACCCTAGTTTTGCCTGCTCTTGTGTTTTGAATACATAAAATCATATATTATGTATTTATGTCTGCCTGTGGCTTCCTCTGGCCAATACAATGCCTTCGTGATTCATCCATGCTGTTGTGCATATCTTTGAGCTTCTTTCTTTTTACTTCCAAGCAGTAAGTTGTTACATAAATACACCTCAACTGGCTTATCCCTTATCTTATGATGGTCGTGAGGGTTATTGCCACAGTTGGACTATTATGAATATAGTTGCTGAGAAGATTCTTGTTAAAGTCTCTTTATGAACATGTTTTTACTTCCTTTAGGTAAATTTTTATGACTGGATTTTGCAGGATCAATGAGTAGAAATTTTTAATTTTGGAAGAAACTACCAAATTGTTCCCCGAAATTGGTTTACCAACAACAGAAGAGATCCAGTTTCTCATACATTTATCTATTATCTGTTGTTGTCAGTCTTTTTTATTACAGCCATACCAGTGGGTATGTAGTGGTACCTCGTAGTAGCATTCATTGCCTCTGTAATGTTGCACATCTTCTCATGTGCAATTTGTCCATTCACATATCTTCTTCTGTAAAGTATCTGTTCAAGTCCTTTGCACATTTAAAGAACTCGATGCCATACTAGTGGGTATGCAGTGGTACTTCATTGTAGTGTTTATTACTATTACTGTAATGCTCCACATTTTTTTCATGTGCAATTTGTCCATTCATGTATCTTCTTCTGAGAAGTATCTGTTCAAGTCCTTTGCACATTAAAAAATCTGGATGGTTCTTTTTATTATTGATTTGTTGATGTTCTGTATATATACAAGTTATACATATGTCATCCAATCTGTAATTTGCCCATTTAGATTCTTTAAGATTTTTGTCTATTTATTTTTAAAGAGGGGAAGGGAGAAAGAGAGGGAGAGAAATATCAGTGTGTGGTTGCCTCTCATGCGCCCCCTACTGGGGACCTGGCCTGCAACCCAGGCATGTGCCCTGACTGGGAATCCAACTGGTGACCCTTTGTTTTGCAGTCTGGTGCTCATAGATTCTTAACATTATCTTTGGAGAAACAGAAATCTTACATTTTGAAAAAGTCCTCTGTATCATTTTATATTCCCATGAAAACTTTGTCTTCTTCAATGTCACAAAGATCCTCCTATGTTTCCACTTAGAAACTTTTTGGCCAGCCCACTTTCTTGTAGGTCTATGATGCACCTTGAAATGTCTAGATAGGACCAAGGTAAAGGTTGAAGTTCATTGTTTGTATTTGGATGTTCTGATGTAAAAAGTATCAGTTGAAGACTTCCCCTTTCTCACTGAATTTTCTTGGCTCTGGTTGGAAATCAACTATGTATGGGCTGTCTATTTTAGATTCTATTATGTTTCATCAGTGTATCTGTCTATCCCCATGTCAGCTGTCTTATTTATTATAACCTGATACATTTTGAAATCAGTGTTTATATCTTCCAATTTTCTTCAAGATTTGACTATTTTAGATGCTATGAATTTACAAGTTTTAGAATCAACTTGACAATTTCTTCTAAATAGTGCTGGAAATTTTGCTAGGGGTTACACTGACTTTGCAGATCAAGTGGAAATTGGGTGTCTTAACAATATTGAGTCTTCCCATCATAAACGTGACATACCTTCCCATTTACAGTCATGTGCTGCTTACAAGTATACATTCTGAGAAATGTGTCATTAGGTGATTCTGTCGTATGCAAATGTCACAATGTCACAGAGTGCACTTACATGAACATACATGGTATAACTTACTACACACTCCTGAGCAATATGGTATAGCCTATGGCTCTGTGGGGGAGAAAAAATAATTTTCCCTTCAATCTTCTGGGTTCTTGGCTGAGACATCCCAGTAATAAAACAAATAGAAAAAAAAATAAAAGTTTAATAACACGTATACCTTCTGCATAGATCAGAGAGACCCAGAAAAAATGAATTGCTTGTCGACATGGCTAAAGCCACCACTGTACACAACCCGTGAGCTGAAGACAAAAGGTGTGGGGTCGAGGAGAGTCAGTTATGGGAGGTTACAGGAAAAGCACAGCAACAAAGGTAAGGTTGTTATACAGACTTAAGTCCTCATCTTCTGCATTTTTAAGAATTTGTCAAGATAAGATCATCTTCCTCAGTGTAGCAAAAGATATTTTATAAATGGAGATTTCCCTTTAAAATGTAAATATGTCTTTTACAAAAAGTAACTTCATGTGTTTTTTCAAAGCTTCTTCCACATCTGTCTAAAATAATCCTTAGGCCAAACAGACATATTTTGAGATGTCAAAGTCTGTTCCTCTATAGTGCATAGGCTACCAACCTATACAACATGTTACTGAATTGCATACTGCAGGCAATGGTAATACAATGTCCATATTTGTGCAAAGCACTGTGCCACTACAGTCTGATGGCTCTGTCACTAGGTGGTGATAGTTCTTCAGCTCCACTACAATCTCATGGACCACTATTGTCAATATGCAGGCCATTTTTGATCAAAACACTGTTTAGCAGCACATGACTGTAGTTGGGTATTTTAGAATTCTTTAAACAGCAAATTTCAGTGTAAAGATCTTACATGTCACTAAGTTTGTTCCTAGTTATATGACTGCTTTGTACATTGTAGATAACAGTATATATTTCAGTTTTTGGATGTTCATTGTTAATACAGAATTGCAGTTTATCACCATTACTGAATTTCTATCCAATGACCTTTCTAAGTACACTTATTGTTCCAAAATTAGTTTTTTTAAAACTTCATAGGATTTTTGTAAACATGCATTATCCCTTTTTTCATGTCTTATAGAGTAGGATTTCCACTGCAATGTTGAATAGAAAGCAAGAATTATATTTGCCTTTCGTCCAATCCTAGAAGAAAGGGATTTAATATTAAACCGTTAAATATATTAGCTGTTAGATTTTTATAGGTGCCTCTTATAAAGTTGTGACGTTTTCTTTTGTTTCAGGATTGGCAGTTTTTATCCTAAAAGTGTTCCACTTTATCAAATTTTTGTTCTGATTTTTCTTTTTTATGTCATTGTGGTAAATTATATTGCTAGGATAAACTCCACTTGGTCATGCTGTATCATTTGTTTCTCATTGCTAAGCACCATTTCCTACTATTTTGTTAAGTATTTTTCTAGCTGTGTTCATGAGGGACATGAATGTTTTCCTTTTCTCAGATTTGTCCAGTTTTGTTACTGGGGTTATCCCAGCTTCATATAACAAGTCGAAAAGTTCACCTTGTTTCTTGAGAGAGTTTGTGTAGAACTTAGTATTATTTCTAACTTAAATATTTGATAGACTCCACCTGTGAAGTAACCAGGGCTTGAAGTTTTCTTCTGGGAAAGATCTGTGATTACAAATTCAATACTTTAATAAACATGGTGCTATTTTTAGATTTATTCTTCTTGCATCACTTTTGACAACTTATATTTCAAAAGGCATTTCTCTGCTTCATTCAAATTGTTGAATTTATTGGCATAAAGTTGTGCATAACCTGCTCTTATCCTTAATGCCAAATATCAAAGCAACTATGTCCCTCTTTTCATTGTTGGTATTAGTAATTTGTGTTTTCTCTTTTTCACTTGATCAGGTTTTTTTCCCCCTAGTTTCCCAGGCTGTCATAACACATTACCATAAACTGGGTGGCCTGGAAGAACAGAAAGTTATTCTCATGCTTCTAGAGGATAGAAATCCAAAATCAAGACTCCCTCTGCAGGCTGTGGGAGAATCCTTCCTTGCTTCTTCCTCGTTTCTGGTTGCCGGCCACCTTTGGCATTCTTTAGCTTGAGGCTGCCTTACTCGTCTCTGCCTGTCTTCACTCTGCCTTCTCCACTTCTGTGTCACGAGATGGGTAGGCTTCTTATAGATTCGTCACGGAATTTAGGATTCATCCTAACCTAGTATGATCTCATCATAAATAATTACATCTACAAATACCCTATTTCCAAATACAATCACACCCTGAAGGTCTGGATGAACATGACTCTGTGGGGAATGCTACTCTACGTCATGTATGAGCCTTGCTAGGTGTTCATTAGTATCAGTCATTTAAAAAGAAAACTCACTTGAATTTGCTGATTTTCTCTGCACTAATGACCATCAATTTTGGCAAATTTCCCAATATATCTTCAAACATTTCTTCTGTACCATTCTCTTTATCTTCTTCTGAAAGTTGTTACGGATTTAAGACCTTGAGCCTCAATTGCAAGATGTAAGTCTACCTGATTTTGCCTTCAGAACTTACATGCTGTATTTTTATTTTCGCTCTATTCAAATTTTCAGTTTTTATACTGTCAAATACTGTCTTCAATTTTATCCACCCTTTTCTCTTTGTGTAATCACATCCAACTGTGGAACTTTCTTGTGCTTTTCAAAGTTTGCCCGTCTCTACTGAAAGTCCCCATCTTTTCATGCATGTTTCCCACTATTTTCACTAGTTCCTTCAGCATTTTTATCATAGTTATCTACCCAATAATTGCAACATCTGGGAAATCTCTGTGTTTGCTTTTATTAACTGTTTCCTCGGGATCAAATTTTTCTGCTTCTTTGCATGTCTTCTGATTTCTTGCTGTATGCTGGATATTTTGTATAAAAGCAGAGTGGGTGTTCAAATAAGTAAGTTACCTCCAGAAAAGGGCATGCCTGTTCCTTCATGGGACTCCTGGAGTGGGAGGCAGAGCTAATCATATCTGTAGCTGAGGTGGAGATGAGCTTTGCTGCTACTTTGGTTTGATTCACTTTTACCAGTTGCTTTAGTATTTTAAGTGAACAAATCTTTCAGCACAGATTGGGATCTGAGCATTGGTGAGATTTCGGTAAAATCTCTGTGCTTTTTGTCTGAGCTAAATTTCAGGCATTCTCTCTGTATTGCACTCAGGCTTTCCAACAAGGCAAACTCTCTGAATCACCATACCGTCTGGAGGACAGAACTGCTTATGACTCATGATGCCTTGGAAAGAGCCTTCCTAATAAGTGAGTACATTCTTTTCTAAAACCCCTGTACATCATGGGTTTACAAGGACACTAGTAAGCCAACAGTAGTCATTGAACAGTGAGTCTGTACAGGACGCTGCAGAAGAGATAGGAAAAGCTGTCTGTCTATTTCATAAATCCATTAAGCATTTACAATTCACATATGACACTGTTCTAGAAATACACAATATAACCTTAGTACATGGAAAGGATAAAAACAGGTGCCTAAATTATACTGGGTCTCTAGTTCCATTTTCTAATATCTGGTTAAAAGTGGGCTAGTGCAGGCTCCTTCTATCATGTGACTGTGTCATCTCCTAATCAATATCCAACTGGTCTAAGGAGAAAAAATTGTGGAAGAGCATTCTTGTTTTTCAAACATATCCATTTCACTTACATTTTACGAGCTAAAGTTCAGTCTTGTGCCAATCCTTAATTGAAAAGGAGTCTGGGAAATGTCATCTGCTGGTTACCCAGGACAAAAAGGAAATGGATATTCACTGTCAGTTCTTAGTGTCTGCTAATTTTGTCAGCTAAAACCTCTTTCTTTTAAAGCCAAGCATTCAATACGAAAATGTTAATTGAATGAAAGAGAAATGTGTTATTTGTTCACCCAATCTATTGTATCTGACAGTGGAGGCAAAGCACAAGTATATTTTGAGGGAGTATATAGTTATCTTCCATTACTTAAGCCTTAAGGTGAGGGATAAACAGATATTCGAAAATTTCTAATTATAACCCCTTCTTGAACTCATTAGTATTTTGAGCCTCTGTTATTTCTAAGGCTAAAAGTCGAACAATGGAATTAAAACACAACCACAGTAACATTTCTATTTTAAAATAATTTAATGTGTTAAGTGCATATCTTTAACCTACTATTCTAGTACGAACATACAAATCCACATTCTTCCCTGTGTCTCCTCACCCACACACGATTTACATTTCCATGAATGTTGATGCTGTCGATCTTCCCCTTACCAGACTGTGGTCTTCATGACTGAATTCGTGTCCTTGATGTACAGCCATCAGGACCACATGCCATTTCTCAGCTGGGGTTGCTCTACGATTTGCAGAGACATAATAAAAATTTTTTAAACTTCACACCCATTTTTTCTTCCAGTGATGCTAATCGATGTTTATTGGAATGTCGCCCGTGTTCACTGCTGCTTGATATAAACAGGATTTTACTCCATTTGGTCTTAGTCCAGAACTCTTCAGAAACGTTTAGTCCTATTATGGCACCTTCCTCACGATTGAGCTCTCTGGTCCCACCATATAATCCTTTTCCTTTAAATTGCTTCCTCTTCCACTTAAAACTTGTTCTCACCATCTTTTATTCTGGCCGTAGAACCGTTTTCTTCTAAAAAGATAAACCTTGTTCATCTTCTACGGTGATTCTTTTGCAAACTAGGTTGTCACCAGATCCCTTGAGATGAGCATTTTCTTCTTTTGAGTTTTACCTGGGATCTGCAAACCATTCTTTATCTGTGTAGACAGGGATCCGGACAGAAGCTATTCAATCGCTTGCATGACCAGAGTGACAGAAAATTGTCCTGGTGGGTGTATCACAATGACCTTGCACCTAGCTTCTTCGGGTTGCTCATTTTGTCCTTCAGAATTTGAGTTCTACAAAGATCACATGCCAGTAAAAAGGCTCAGTATTTGCCTGTTCAAGGCTACTTTTACAAGGAATTATAATTTGCTATCAAGAAAGGTCTAAAAGGCTGCTGACTGCAGTTTAAGCCAATTTTATTAATGACCTGCTGTTATTCACAAACTTCTCAGCCTTATGAATGAACACTAGCCTTTGTTTTATCTGCAACATGACTGGAGTAAATGTAACTGTAGCTACTTCTCTCATTTGGGATTAAAATCTCATACCAGAGACTGAGCTTCATGAAATCACTGCAACGATGTGTGACAGACCAGCTGGCAAGGGACCTGGCCTTGTGGCAGAAACCGAGGGAATACCCGCCGAACCTCGTGCGCGAAGCAGAAGCAATGACAGTGCTCACGTGAATTCAGGTCTGCTTCCCTTTACAGGTGGATTCCAGGGAAAAGAATTTCTTTATGATAATCTCCAAAATGTAAAAATGCTGGGTTTTGCAGACTGCTTGGTGCATCTCTGGTGTTTCACTTAAATAAAGTAGAAGAAAAAAATCTACAGCACTTTAGTCCTTTGGTTTTATTTTCTGGGATTTAAAAAAGGTATAGGCATAAATGTTTTTTACATGATCCTCTTGAAGATATCCTTTAAAATAATTTATAAAATGGCTTAATTCACATCTCTTGATTATCAGAACCCATCAATGTCACTGTCAGCCTTGATTAATCGGTTGGACATTTCAGAGCAGAAGTAACTCATGAATCTTCTCCCAATCCCTGAGAATGATAATCATCACAGAATTATTTTATCCTTTCATCAGAACTCCCTGGAGAGCAGATGTGTTCGTTCGTTGATAATAGGACAAGGAACCGTGTCATACAGGGTTAATCCATGTAAATTGGTTTCCACCCGTAAAGAAATTTTCTGGAACAGAAAAGAATATCATACATAGAAATTTGTTCTTTCATGACCGATCACAGTTTCAGTATGTTCTGAAGAATGTCTTTTGGCATTGGGAATGCAAGTCAATTCTAATGAGTGACAAGAATGAGACAGCTGTTGTACCACCAAAGGTACCGTACCATCTGCAGTACCAGTGGAGCTGGGGAAACCAAGCTTCTCTATGCAGAAGCTGCTTATTTATCTTTTGTTTCTATGAAGAATCAGTAAAACTAAGGGTTGGGGATGGCCAATATACATGTAGGCAAGAGTTGATAAAAATTCTAAAAAAGGATTTCTACAAATGTGATCGTTTTACAACCCCATTCCCAAGGCCGAGTCTTGCTAGTAATAAACTACTTCTGCAAACAAACAAATAATTCCTCTGAGAAGCTTCTCTTCTGGCATCACTGCTTAGAAAGTTATTTTTTGAAAGGGTGAAGACTTGCCTTTAGAAAGTTCTCATATTCCACCTGAAGGAAGTTAGACCACATAAATCTAGTTCTGTGTTTTCTTACCTGAAAATCACGGACATAGGTCAGGAAAAAACCAAAGAAGGAAAATGACATAGACCATTCTGCTGCAGTGGTGATCATATGAAGCACATAGCCCTTGAGTGGCAATGAAAAAAAAGAATAGTTTTGTGAAATTTCATTCAAATGGTCTATTATTTCTCTCAAATAAAAAACCCACCCCGGCTGGTGTGGCTCAGTGGACTGAGCTCTGGCCTGTGAACCAAAGAGTTGCTGTTCGATTCCCAGTCAGGGCACATGCCTGGGTTGCAGGCCAGGTCCCCAGTAGGGGGCGTGTGAGAGGCAATGACATGCTGATGTTTCATTCCCTGTCTTTTCCACTCCCTTCCCTTCTCTAAAATAAATAAATAAAACCTTAAAAATAAACTCCATAATACTTATAAACCCTTGATTTTTTTCAACATATCTTGAGAATTAAAGGCAGACTTTAGGAAAGTCCTCCGAAATGATGTGGCTATCATAGCTTTATCTAGAGCATGGAAAGGTTCCACTTGAATAACTAGGACAGAACTCCTACTCAACAGTCAAGAAGTTACTGACTTTTCCAGGGCCAGAGATTCATCTAAAACCAAAACAAATCAAAACTTGAGTAAACAATGCTCCCGATAAACTTAACTGTTCTTTTTAAAGCATTAAATAGTATATGGATCATACTTCAAAGAATCGAGTAAATTGTTTCAATCATTCATTTTCACAAACTATTAGGACTGATCTTCTTCAAAATCATGTAAAATAAAATGCCGCTGAGTGGTCTGTGAAAACATACACTCATTTTGTTACCTATTTAGCATGTCCCTTCTCTTTTTTCCTGAGGGTTAAAGATGCTATTTCTGTTCAGATATCTACTCTATCATGGAACCCAAATGCAGAGTCTATAATAACACACTTCCATAAAAGAAAAAGTGGGAAAATACATTTTTTTCAATTCAGAAGACAAGTATTCTAAGAAAAGATCTCAGTTGGGTATGCTGTATACTATCACTATATCCTTATTTTGAGGAGCCAATTTCTGACAAAACTCTGCCATCGCAATTCTTTTCACATCTCGAAAATGTCCGCAGACCACAAGTGACAGAATATAAATAATTTCACATAAACTCTATCATATACAGAAAATTATCTTAATAGATAACTGACTGTTCACCTGAAAATGTTTCATTGTTAGTGATGAAATGAAAAACACGTCAAAATTCATCTGTGATGTAAAATGAAGCTTTTCAGACTCTAAGCCCTTACCTTGTCCTCGGGGTTCCAGTGGAGCTTCTGTACTATATCTGTGCCGAAACTGCCACTGTACAAGAGGGACGAGCAAGTCAGCACTGGGGGAGATGCCCGTCAAGGAAGATTCTCAGACCAGAGCTGTGAGTTTAAATCAGATTCAACACAAACATTGCTTTAAAGGCCTGAAGGGAGTGCGGGCTCCCTCCCTAGAGTATGGATGCGCCTTCCCCTTCCTCCGCTCCTTCCCCCACAGATCCTGAACTCCAAGGGTCCCCAGGAGACCTGCACCCGGGGAGCAGCGGACAGCAGCAGCCCATCCCAGGCCAACCCTCTGCACTTGTCTCCAAGGCCCCTTTCTCTGACTGTTCAGTGAGCGGACAGCAGCCCTGCGTAGGGTCTCTCTCCTGTCGCTGCTTCTATCCCAAGCACTTCCCATTTCACTGTCCCCAGCTTTGTAAATGTACTCTCAAAGTCATCATCATCACCCAAAAGGATTACTCATATATTCGTTTCCAAGGTCCAAACCCATCTTCTTGGAGACCTCCTATTACATGGCGGTAGAATTCGAATGTGCCCAGAGGCTCACTATGAAATGTCCCCATAGCCAGCTTCCTCCCCACTCAGTAATCTGGCACTTCCATCCCAAGCCTCTGCTACATAATTGTCCTCAGGGAAGACATTATCTCACCTACAACAGCTTTGAAGTGAGCATAAGTAGGCTACACATATCTTTGCTCTGAGCTCCGTTACTGAGGTCCTACCTAAAATTTAAATGACATCTCTCAAATCCTTGAATTTAGGGTTGCTAACCCGAGAATCTCAGTGTCCACAAAAGGGACTGCTGACACTATGCCAACAGTGTCCACTTAAATTCTGGCACTCGATTCCCTTCCCAGTGTAGCCACACATTCAGCAAAGGATACTGCTAAACGCACTCACTCCACACCAGATGACCAACAGCAGTCGGATCCAGAAGATCTGCTTGCCGTGGATTTTGGGCTGCATTTGGTAGGAGAGGACGGTCTGCACAAACATGTACAGTGAACCCATGCCGAAGGTGAGCACGGCTCCGCAGATGTGCACGGTGAAGAAGGTGGTTTTCTGAGGGGCGGCGAGAAGAAGCAGAAAATGAAAGGGGCCGAACGCACACTGCCAACACAGTGCCTAAAGCGCAAGCCGGTGACTTCACTAGGACGCTCCCTGAGTGGAAACCCTCTGCTGACTCTACTAACTACTTCCCGGGGTCATTTTCTTTCATAACATTCCAAACGAACCTGTGGACTGTAGTCATGCAAATTATTTCATAGACCACGACTGAAAATACAATAGTCATTATTCACCCATTTAACGTGTTTGCATTTTTAGGTGCCTCTTGTATGTCAAGTACTGTTTGGTATTCCGGTATACTGGTGAAAAAAACAGACAAAAATATGGCCCTCAGAGTTTTCATTCAAGTGAAGCTGTGTGAACAATAAATAATAAACTTAAGAAATAAGTAAATTCCACAATATGTTAGATGCTGACAAGGGTGAGAAAAAAAGAGTGCAAGGTGAAGAGGGTCAGGGTGGTCGGGAATATTGGGGTAGAAAGGTTCAATTTAAACTCAAATACAATTTACAGACTCAAGAAATTGAAATGTTCCCTCTTGGCTCTGGTTTGATTGATTTTCAAAATTATGCAACAAGGGATGATCATAAATTGTAAGTTTTTTCCTCCTTTACTTCAGTCTTCTTATCAGTAAGCATTTACATGTTCCTTTTTACTGTAACACCCGCTGCTTAAGACATGATGGCCGTAGCTCTCTAAAAGGTCTATAGTCAAAGCCTTCCTTGAAGCCACTCCATCTGTCTGATCAGACGCTGCATACATTCCACTTGGTTGGGAGGGGGGGTACACAGTGTAACACCGGGCAGAGAGGGGCTGACTCAGGGAACAGAGAGAGGGTGGGGCTCAGTTGCCTCATTCTACAATCGAGGTGCTAACCCACAAACACAGAGTCCATTTTCGTAGTTGAAGACACAGACAGTTTCTACTATGAAGAAGTAAAGTATACCAATTTATTTGTCAAAGTCATTAGTTTCCTTTCGGAGAGAAAAAGGGAGACTCCGGTATGGTTTTGGGTGTTAAAACTGGCAGTAAGTTAGGAGCACTAAGGAGAGAAAAAAATTCATCATCATTACCACTCTGTGTAACAAAGAAAAAAATCATCATCCATAAATTGTAATGTAAAATGCTAATATTTTCTTTGTTCATAATTATGGAGACTTATCTATAAAAAAGGCTAGTAAACATAGGCAAAAGTGAAATTAATTATTTTAGGTCTAAGAACGGAAATACGGGTAAATTTTTTCCTGTTGGGACCTGCCCTGCCTGGTTTCAGAAGCTGTAACCCACCCCACAGCTAAGGCTGAGTAAAAAGACCTTGGGACCATAAGCCACTAAGGGGACAAAGCTTATGTCCCTGGTAGGGGTGCTGCATCTGCCCCCTTTTACTTCACCCTGCTTGGCCACAGGCAGATGACTGGCTACCCAATGATGGGTAAGATTCCTTAAGGGAAGGACAACCTAAGACAGGCATGGTGGTGAAGGGGCCCTCAGGGAAAGACTTAGGGGGCTCTATAGAGGCTATAGAAAAAGAGGGTGATGGACCCTCACCCCTCGGCTTTGACCTAGCCTGAGTCCTCATTCTGTCTGCAAGAAGTCTCCTAATCTCTTGGCTGCCTCACTTCCCTTGCCTGACTAAAGCCTGGGGCAATGTCGGAGGGCAATGCAGCCCTGGGCAGAAACAGGCAGTTCCCTGGGGTGATCAGGCCTAAGAAAGAATGCATAAAATCCTGTGAAACCTGCTTTGCTAAAAATGCCCTCAATTTTCTGATGAAGGTCCAAGCATGAAATGAGTTTGTTTCCCAAAGTTTTATGGCCCTTTAGCTAACTGACCCTGACTCAGACTAAGCCTTCATAGTTCTTTGAATGTTATCTATTGTTTGATCATTACTGCCTGACAATGATGAACGAAGACCTTCCTTGAGGTAATGCTCCCAGAAAAGCTATAAAAGCCTGTCCAGGCAAGGGAAGGGGTGCTCTCTCACTCAGAGCGTGGCCGTGCCGTGCAGTCAGTGTGAATTTGTTCGTCCCATCTACAATACTACAGACACTGCTAGTCGGTGGAGTCTGCACCATTTTCCCCTTGAAAATATTGCCACACGTACTGATGAAGCTTAACACAGACACCGTCCGTTTGGTGCCTGCTGTGATCCCGCACAGCCCTATGAACCAAATCCTATGGATTAAAAAGCAAAGACAAAGAATGGAGAGCACTTACTACTGTATTTTTATTAGAACGGAGTTGTATAAAACTGCTTTGTGGTGCACGGTTACATGGTAGTTCTAGCAAATTAATACAGACTTCTGCCTCCTTATCCCTTGGCAAGTTTCCTTGAGGATAAATTTGCTAGGCAGAGAAAACTTCCTCTAAGTAGGCATGAGTACACTCACCATGTATTTGTTTTGCTGATTACTATTATACATACCTGTCTTCAAAGAAATTAAATTTGTATTTTTAAGTCAGATTTCTCAAATGCCGTATTATAATTATTAGGTCACTTTAAATGCAGGTAACTACAGTAATAGCAGATTTTCTTACTCGTTCCGCTTAGTCCCTTTGGCCTCTCTCAGTAAGTTAGTGACTAAATATTTAATGAGAGCATGTTTGTGCTCAGTTTTATGTTAGGAGCCGAGTATACAATAGTGGACAAAACCACTGCGCCCATAATTCATGAAGCAATATCCTGGAGTACAATTTTTAAAAATGAAACTTACAAAACACAGATATTTTAAAGTTAGACTCTAATGAGCACTATGAAGAGTTAATTTCCATTTGGAGAATGCAAACAGAGAACTGGAACAGCAGCACGTCCGTCAACAGAAAAGGCTCCCGGGGGCAGAAGTCTGCTCGGCACCCAGAGCTGAAGGTGCCTGAATTGGGCTGGGCCCGGGGTGGTGGCAGGTCCGGCAGCAGAGGCAACACAGGAAACGGAGTTCCGTAAACCTGCCTGACTGAAGGCACCACAACATCATTCCCCTTCCTAACGTGTCCACGGTACATACAACGGAGACGTTAGTGAGGGGAACAATGAGGAATGAGGCTGTCCCCCTGCTCAAAATTCTACAGGTCTAAAGTTACATGAAAAGAGATACGATCGAGAGGGAGAGAAAGTAATGTGATGAACTGCCAAACTGCTTCATTTACTCAAAGGTCTTCCGTGATCGGGCTGCTGTCTACCTCTCTAACCTCGTTGTGAGTCATTCGCCTTCTTAATGTCTCTGTTGGTGCGTGCGCTGGATACACGTACGTATGAAACAGACGCTGGGATTCTGGGCTTTGTTACAGCAGCAAGCACAACCCTGTAAGCATTATACTTACAGAGATTCCTAGTGTTAGCCATCACTAAGACACTGAAAAACAGGAAAGAGCCATCAGACAGTACAGGAATGGAGAACTCCGAATAAGACAGACAGAACATGTCTCTCTATATATTGTATGATGTGTGTTTTTATGTCTGACTGGTCATCAGATGTCTAACTAGGTTATCAAATATCTAAACGGAAACTTTAAAGACTGTAGAGAGATCAAGCAAAAAGCACCGCAGGCCCAGGAAAGAAGGGGTAGGACCAAAGATTTATCCGAAAGAACATTGGTAGAAACAAATGCGGAGAGTTGGCAAGTATTTGGTGAAGGTGGACTGCTGCTTTAACATTAAGAGTTCCCGAGAAAAAGCTGAAAGAGATACAGATCCTTCCTTTGCTTCCTCACCTGAGGGCTGGGCACCTAGGAAAGCAGGCGACTGATGGGAACAACTGAACTAGAATACAAAACATGTAAAGGCCTGTCCCTCGCCAGGCATATTTTAAAAAATAGCTTAAATCTGTAATTGTGTCACTTAGACTTATATCAATTCTCTCTGGTCTTGGAGTAATCTCCAACTAAGTAGTAATAAAGAGTCTAATAAATAGAGTCCTGTCGATCCTTAAAAAAGATAGAATACTTTATGTTTGGCCACGAGATGACTGAGAATGGAGTTTTCTAATCGTGAATGCAGCTATTTCTAAAAAGGCTGAATAATTTCCAAGCAGTGAATTCTGGTTCGCTAAGAAAAAGAAACAGTATCAGCATGTAACTGAATGCTTAGGGCTTCGGTACTTCGGGAAAATAGGCTGGGTTACAACACAAACCTGAAAGTTGGCCACGAGAGAAAGGCCGAAACAGCTCAGCACCCCAAGCACAAGGCCAGCCTTGTTTAATCTGAGGACGCACTTCCCTTCGGGGCTCAGGGCCTGAACCTGCTTGTAACGAACATAAATGGTAGCAATGCCTGGGAAGAGAGAATCCAAAAGACAGGAGTTAATAAATAACCCAGACATGAAGTTGCCAATAAATAGTTCACAAGGTCACTGCTATCCAGAAACATAGATTTTCCTTTTAAAGTTAATCTGGGAGATGACCACCCTCTGCCAAAAAACAAAACAAAACATTGCCCTGGCTGGTGTAGCTCAGTGGATTGAGCACGGGCCTGTGAGGCAAAGGGTCGCAGGTTCGATTCCCAGTCAGGGCACATGGCTGGGTTGTGGGCCAGGTCCCCAGTAGGGGGCACATGAGAGGCAACCACACATTGTTTCTCTCTCACTCTTTCTCCTTCCCTCCCCCGCTCTCTAAAAATAAATAAATAAATAAATAAATAAACCCAGAAAGCTGTAGATTTTAAAGAAAATTTAAGATTGCATTATAAAACTACTGATATCTCTGTGGAACTGAGCAAGCCATTTGCTCCTGAGGTCGGGGTGGGGGGTGGTTTAATCTTTATGAATTTTTAGGATAAAATTTAAGATGCAAGTTTGGTGTTTTCTGAAAATCTCTAGTGGTAAATGTTATATAAAACAAAATATTTGCATGTTTAGTGTTAAAGTCTAAAGTAATTAGTTCTAGAATATGGATAAAATGCCCACAGGCAAAAACTACCACAAGATTATTTGCCTCACTCTCATTTCATTTTATTTCAAAATCTTACGACTTGCCTCAAGCAGATGTAGCAATGCCACAGAAGGTAAAAACACTATACCCTCCCTATTAGTCAAGAAAGGGCCAACTCGAACTTTCCATTGCAAAAATATTACCAAAGAACTCGAAAGTATAGAAAAGGTAGCTTTTGTAGATATTTTTAAAACTTCAGTGAAAAGATGAATTTCTGTAGGTTGAATCATTTACGTGACTTTGTATGAAAGAATGCAAATATTTAAAACAATCACAACTGGTGGAGAAAACAATGTTTTAGTAAACCACTAATAAAAATGCGGCTCAAAAAATAAGTAATCAATAGGAACATGAAATACTGTAGAACTTCTCCCCTTTGGTTATTAGAATGTCACTCAAAAAAAAAATGTGCTTCCGCGGCCATTCTCCAACTTCTTAACGATTCACCCCGAAGGACTTCGCTGGGGTTAGCTGTGCTCAGTGTGTGCAGCTCTGACCCCTCCTGGCTGCTTAAGAAATCGACGTGAGCCCTACGGCCTCGGGGAATACTCGCTTATACTTTGCTACTGTATTCAAATGAGGAGTCCAATAGTCCTACAGTTTTTTTAGATTTTCCATAATGCGGCATTTCTAGACATTGTTTTTCTTTGAAAAGGAACGTGTATGTGACTGATAATTTAGTGATAACAAGCCCTCAAATGTAGTAACTAAGAAGTAAAACAAATAGCAACACTGTCTAAAGGTGAAAAGGGGCGACTTAGCTATAAATTTCATTGGTTAAAGCCACTCTCATACGTACATAAAACTGCGGCGAAATTCAACATTGCCCCGAACAAGCATTTTTCTGGAGCGACTGTACCAGTGTCACTGCAAGAAAGAAAAAGAGGCATGTAGATTTCTTCCAAGGGATAAGAAATAAATGCAGTTACTTCAAGTCCTTTCATCTTTCTATAAACCCTTACCTCCTATAATTTCATAATGGAGCAGGACCATTCGAGCTCACGATATCTGCCTCGTTCACTTTTTTCGTATCACTTAAGATTATTTTTTTCACGTAACAGAAGCCAATGTGAACCGACAAAAAGCCAGCCTTCGCACGTTAGGGATGTGCTGCTGACTCACACCCACCAGGCAGACCTTTACCGTCTCTCCTGAGTGTTCTCGAACCCTCGCATGTCATTATATAACTCGGTCTTTTGTTACCTGTTGTTGACTCTGCCTATAACTCAATTAACATCGAATCGTTGCCTAACTAATTAAAATATATTCATCAGGCACCTACCATGTGCCGCACAGCATTCTGGGAACAGGAATGCCGTGGTAAGGACAGGAGACAACGCCCCTGGCCTCCTGGGGCTTCTATTCAAGACCAGTTTGGAGCCCGCCCCTCCCTGTGGCCTTGACCACCCCTCCAGCAGACTGCTGGCTCACACAGCCTTCTGTCCAGACCCGTATTAAAACCAGCTACCACAATGCACCACAATGCCTGTCTTCCGGGGCTCAGGGCAGCGTGGTGTACACTGGCAGGCCCCAACCTTTTTGGCACCAGGGTCCAGTTTTGTGGAAGACGCTGGGGGACACACGGGGGCAGAAGAGAGACATGACAGGAGGCGGAGCTTATGCCAACTGTGGATGAATGAGGGGAGCTCAGGGGAGCTTGGTCTGCTATCCTTCTGTGGGAACGGGGCATGTGATGGGGTGACCAGGGCCAGACCTCGGAAGACCCGTCCGCGGCCCAGAGGCCGGGAGCCCTGGCGCACGCAGATCCAGTTTAACAGCCCACCATCTACTAACGGTG
>PVKM010016154.1:0-27148 GCA_004027735.1 Carollia perspicillata
TTACATTTGCCCACTTTATAAATTTTCAACGTATGTTTCAAAGTCTACTCAATATAAAGCCAAAATATATGTTTTGGGAGAGACTTTTAAAAGGGAGATCAGTTTAAAAATAATACAAAATTTAAGAAAAGGAATAATGGTACAGGATAAAACAGGAAGACAGACACATAAAAAGATCCAGGAACATCCTGACAGCAAATGCAGAAAGAAGAAAGCAGGAAGAAGAAAGTAGAAACAAGAAGAAACACGCAGAAACTCAAAAGACAGCAGCCCTATGAGATGTGTACTCGCCACTAGAGTCACCCAAAGCAAAGGAGGGAAAGTGAGGAAACCTTTCCTGTAAAACAGCCCTGCCTGGGGCTCTTTGAGGACATGCTCCTGCGGCGGTTCTGAAACAAGCAAAGTGGCATGTTGCTTCTTGACATATAATACCAGCAAATTCGGATGTTCACTCAGTAACTATTAGCTGAGTGTCTACTATATCCTACGCTTTGTTAGAACTGTTGCAGATTTAGCAGTGACTAAGAAAGACAAAAATCTCTGCCCTGATGATGCTGACAAGTAGAATGGAGGGAGATGTGTACAGAATGGAGGCTTCTTTCTCTAGTATGGAGTGACTTTGCAATTTAATCACCATGGTCAATCATCTCCTTTAACTTCGGTTTTGGTTTGTGGCAATGGTAAAAAAGCTGTGAACCCAAACACATTTTTCACTATGATACAAATTAGCACACACAAAAAGCCAGAATGCTCAATGTTACATCCTGTGCTCTGTTTTACCTCTGTAGCCCTCTTCAAACTTTTTTTGATTGTGCAAACATCATTTACACATTTGGGGCAGCAGCCCTAATATTTATGTACTTATAAATTATATACATATATCATATACCAACCTGTAATGTCTATCATAAAACAAACCCCAAAACAGAAATAGAACTGACACAAAAATGTACAGAGAGTGCCCTTGCGAGGTGGCTCAGCTGGCTGGAGTGTTGTCCTGTACACCAAAAGTGTGTGGGTTCAATCCTTGGCCAGGGCACATATCTAAATTGTGGGTTCGATCCCCAGTCGGGGTACATATGGAGGCAACCAATTGATGTTTCTCTCACATTGATGTTTCTCTCTCTCTCTCACTCTCTAAAAATCACTAAACATATCCTCAGGTGAGAATTTAAAAAATTACAGATAGTTCTCTCTCATAAATCATGTGATCTCAGAAGGGTACATGAACACCCACGTGAGAGTCCACTGCATTTATGTTAATTTTTCACACTTTTAAACTTCATGGCAACACAAAAATCCTTTATCCAGCTTGACAAACACTGTCTGTGACAAAAGGAGAACTAATCTAATTCAATAAGTCACAGCAAGTAGCAGAGTTGGCGTGATTCCCCCAGCTCACTGTTTTCTTCCTTTGTCTCAGTAGTTGATAAACATTTCAGCTCTGGGCACACTGAAAAATTAATATAAATTCTAATAGAAGGTATCTGTGACATTCACGTCAAAAGACAGAATAATTTCTTTTTTTAATGTTCAGTGATCTCTGAACTTTCTATTGGCCTCCTGCCCTGCCCAGGGGTGCCCCACATCTGCTGCCTTTAACTTTGGTGTCTCTGGTCTCAGACCCTGCTCTGCCATCCAGTCCTGTGGGTCCTGGACTTCTGGATGGTTCATAAGGAGGGGCTCTTGTCCAGGGCGTCATCAAGACTGAAGTCCTCCCTTTCTTCCAGCAGGCTGTGGTAGGTGGCGATCTCAGCCTCCAGCCTGACGGTCATCTTCAGCAGGGCCTCACACTCCTGGGCCTGGTGCTGCCCCTCTGCCCGGGCCTGGAGCAACCTGACTCCAGGTGCAGCAGGATCCCATTGAGCTGTTCCATTGCCTGGCATAGCACGTCTCCACCTCCCTCAGGCTGTTCTCCAAACCAGCCTTCAGATTCCTCATTGAGTCCAGGTCAGCCTCCAAGGACTGGACCGTACGTCTCAGCTCCGTGAGTGTCCTCTTGGCAGCTCCTGCCTCAGCGGTCTGCAAGGTGACTACTGTGCTGCTCTCCTCAGTCTGATGGGGCGAGTACTTGTCCAGCTCCTCTCAGTTCTTCTGAGCCAGCTCGTCATACTGGGCTCGGATGTCTGCCATGATTTTGCTGAGATCCTGAGATTTGGGGGCATCCAACTCCGCCGTCAACCAGGACTGTGAAGTTGGCAATCTGGTTTTGTAGGCCATTTACTTCCTCCCCCTGGTTCTTTCTTAATAAACACACTTTTTACTAAATATTACCATATCCTTCCCCAGACTCAAGGTGTCTTACTGGGTCTCCCACTGTGGGCCCAAGTGTGTGTGCACGTGCATGTGCTCCACAAACTTCCCTGTTAATGATAACATACTGCCCACCACTGGCTAGCAATTTTTGTTCTCTTCTAACCATGACCACTTACATTATGTCACTGAATTTTTTTATTGATTGATTTTTAGAGAGAGACACACAGTGAGAGAGAAACATTGATTTGTTTTTCCACTTATTTTGTTAAATTACATATTTTTGATTATGCTATTACAGTGGTCCTAATTTTTTCCCCTTTGCCCCTCTCCACCAGGCACTTCCACCACCCTCAGGAAATCCCCACACATTTGTTCATGTCCATGGGTCATGCATAGATTCTATGTCTACTCTATTTTCTATACTGCATTTTATATCCCGTGGTTTTTCTATAACTATCTGTATTTCTTCATGCCCTCACCTCTTCACCCATTTTCCCCCTCACCTCTTCTGTCTGGCAGCCATCAGCTGTGCAGGTGCACAGTGGTGGTGCTCTGACATGGTCTGTAGCTGTCCACTGGGTGTGCAGGCCCTGGGGTTTCCTAGGTGGTAGAGGCCAAGGTCAGCCCCAACCTGTGTTTTGCCTGGGGCCACTCTGCCTGAGCTATAAAACAATCTGAGATGGCTGCTACTTGTGCTAAGCTTGGAGATTCCCAGGCAAAGCCAAGCTGTGAATCTAGGCTGGCTGCTGCTAGTGCCAGGCCTGGGACCCCTCAACAGGTGGTATGGTGGCTGGGGACTCACTGAGGTTGGCTGTTGCATGATTGAGAGGAATTAGGAAGTTGTGAACAGTGAGCCAAAACCAGCCTAAGTTGGGTGGGATGGAGTCTCTGGGGATCTCCAGGGCAGAGCAAATAGTATTAGCCAGGTTAAAGGAATCTCAGATATGGCACCTGCCTGCCGGCTCTGTGGTGTGTGGGGGAAGGATTTAGAAAAGTGACAAGGGCCTCTGCCCACCTTTCCATCTGGGAGAGACTGTCCCCCAGCTCTCACCTTGATGCCAGACACTTCAGTTCCTCTCTGTATGCCACCCTAGTGCTGGAGCTCAGAGGGAGTGAGTCTGATTAAGTCCATGTGTGGGTTCTGTAAGAGGAACTGCTTGGGACTCCAGAGTTTCTTCCACTGACTCAATCCGTGCTGGATTTTGCAGCCAGAAGTTGTGGGGAACTTATTTCCTGGCACTGGATCCCTGGCTTCAGGGGCCTGGCATGGGGCTTGGACTCCTTGTTCCCGAGATATCCCTCCAGAATTTTTATCCGCCACACATGGATGTGGGACCAGCCTGTTCTGGGTCTCTGCCCCTCCTGCCAGTCTGCATGGATATAGTTTCTTTATTTCTGCAGTTGTCATACTTCCATTCAACTCAATTTCTGATGATTCTGAGTGATGGTTATTCTCCATTTTAGTTGTAATTTTGATGTGGTTGTGTGAGGAGGAGAACTGTGTCTACCTATGCTCCCATCTTGACTGATGCTGCCATCTTGACCGGAAGTTGTTGTTCCACTTGTTTATGCAGTCATGGGTTACTTCTTGTGTGTCCTGATCAGGGACCAAACACAAAACCATGATGTAATGGGGCGATGCCCTAACCAACTGAACTACTTGGTCAGTGCAGTAGATTTTTTAAATGAGATAACAAAGCAGGTACTATTATCCCCAGTTTACAAACAAAGAAATCAGAGCACAACTACTGATTTTCCTAAGAAAATGTAGCAAATTAACAAGAGAAAGAAATTTCTAGCAAAAAGTCACATAACATTAGTTCAGTGTGTGTTTTGATAACCAGACTGCTGCGATCCACTGACTACTGAAATCTGTGTCTTCTACTACAACACTCAACTTCACAAGTCTTTTTCTCATAAAGCACCAGGAATGCTATTCCCCACAAAAAATGTCAAGTTTACTTTAAGAGCACTTACTACATTTCACTTATTTAAAGGATGGGATAAGTATACTTTTCTCACAAAATTGCATGTCATGGGATTTCTGCTGTGCAGTTACAGAATTCAATTGCCACACACCACTTGAGGGCACAGTGATCTCTGGTCATTGACAAGGCAAAGGGGAACATTCAAAAGGAGCTTCTTTTGAATTATAGTGCTGAGGAAGGATCAATGAAAAATAATAACCATAACTATAATGACAATTAAGTTTTCCAAACCAATATGTCAAACCCATCTGATTCTTTGGATATTTTGCTTTGAGATAAAGAAACCCAATTGCTTCTTATATAATGCTCCCTATAACAGCTCAGTTGCTCTTTAAATCTGAGACCTGTGATCAGGTCTCATTTCCCAACATGATCAGGTGGCACCTATGAGGTCAAGGTTACAGAAATGATAGTAAGTGAAACCACATCTGAAAATTGAGAGAAACCATCAAGAAAAGGTTCCCTCACCTAGCTATCGTTACTTCAGGGGATGGGCACACAATGCCACACGCAGACCGCGTATCACAGAGATGCACACTTGAAACCCGCATGATCCTACTCACCAGTGCTGCGCCGACAAACTTAATTTTAAAAAGATGTCGATAGGAGTTTTATATTGCTGCTGTGATACATTACCACAAAGTTAGTCTCTTAGTGGCTTAAATGAACACACATCGATTATCTAACAGTTCTGTAGGTCAGAAATTCAAAATGGGTTTCCCTGGGGCTAACAGCAAGGTGTCAGCAGGGCGGTGGGCCTTGTGGGGGCTCAAAAAAAATGTGTCCTTGCCCTTTCCGGCTTTTACAGGCTATACCATTCCTTGGTTCGTGGCCTCTCCTTCAAAGCTAGCAATCCCATCACTCCACCTGTGCTTCCACCGTCACACTTCCTTCTCCGACTCTCGAGTCCCACTTCTGATCACTTGGGGCTTACCTGTACAATCCATGCTGATCTCCCACCCCAAGGTCCTTAACCACCTCGCAGCACCAGTGACCCTTTGCCATGCAAAGGAACATTCACAGGCTCCGGGGATTAGGACATCTTTGGGGCCATTATTCTGCCTACCACAATGCTCATAGCTAATGGCAATCTGAAACAGAAAGTTCTGAGTCCACAGAGTTTAGTGTCATGGAAAATTTAAGGGATTTGGAGGCATGTGGACCTAGGCTGGGGTTTGGATTCTGGCACCAGCAGTGATATGATGTTAAATTATTCCACATTGAGTAAGCTCAGTTTCCTCATCCGTAACATTGTTGTAATATTTACATCAGAAGGTTATTAGGGGATTAAATGAAGACACAGATGTGAATACACAGAGTACTGCAGCTGGTGAACAAATATAGAAGTCGAATGAATGACAATTTATCTTGCCTTCCATGTTTAGAGTTTGAAGCTTAAATAACAATCATTATTTCCTTAGTAAAGGACATGTTCATTTTCCTGGCCAATCCTTGTACTATTAATATTCTTTTCCACTAAGAAGTTTCAAATAACTTTATTCTAACATTTATATAACTAAAGGAGTAGTTTGTAATGATCCTGATGATTAATTTTAACTCAAGATAAAAGATTGCTCTGAAAAACATATCTATATATATTGTATACTTCAACATATATAGAAGCTGGGATTTTAGAAGAGTTTATAGTTTTTAAAGTTTATGGAAAAGAAATTCAACATTTTTATAAAATCCCTTTTGAAGTGACTTTTAAAATTCATTATGTAAAAAGGCACAGATTTTTTCAAATTATAGCTTTGAGATTTGCTCCCACCACACATACCTTTGTGATGAGTAATGAATAATTATCACTATCAGAAAGTGTCTCTCATTTCAACTATTAAGACATAATTCACTGTTTTTTTAATAGGTGATTTACCACAAAGCTTCTTAAAACTGACTTTTGTCTTACAATACGAAGATATAGTTCAGAAAATTTTCAGCAACCATCTCTTGCAGCACTCAAAGAAGAACATGTCTACCATTAAAAAAAAAAACAAACTTGCATTGTCAGACCTCAAATTCTGACCTAATGAAACCTAATGGGAATCTGGCTAGACAAGAGACAGCCAACCTAGCAACATAATCATGACATATGTGATGAACACAGTGTCCCAATGTGTCCCTATCCTAACCCCAACCCTGACACAATCTGCACCGGGAACCTCTACAATACCAACTAGAAGGAGAATCTTGTTATAAGCCGACTCAGCAAACACCAGGTGTAAGAGTTTAGGTCCAGACAATACTTCCACATGTTCACAAATATTTGCCTGGCCCTGCTGAAAAATCTCCAGTAAAGAAGAGTAGCCCTGAATTCCAAACTTCCCATTTGCTAATGACTATTTTGCTGCTTAGGAGAAGAAAAAGGGGGAAAAAAGAGGCTTCCTATGAGGTATAAAGTAATGTACCTTTTATTTTTCTAGGTTACCTCTATTCAATATAAACCAAATTGCTATATCCTTCCCTAAGTAGCAAAATTTAAGGTTGTTTGGATTTTTTCAACATTAGAACCAAAATATAATATACAACATGATGTTAACAGGTATTTTTTTCTTTAGGAAACACTTTTGTAGAGCTTTCTTGACTCATGCACACCGAAAACTAAGGCAAGATGAGAGCAAAATTATTTGATATCTAAGATAACATGATGATATATCATCAGAAATAACTCAGGGGCACAAAGCAGTGTACAGACCTCTTAATTTATAAAATATTTTTGATGATTTGAATGATTTTCATGAACGTTTCAAAAACATTTGCCGCACCAATCATGTGCCCAGCTTGGGCACTCAGCAAGGCTGACGGAGTGAGGAAGGGTCACACATACATACAAGTCCACTCTTCTAATACCCCCGGCCCTGCCCACCCGCTCTAGCAGGACCTTTGCTCGGTCATCGCTGTCCTTTTCTCTCTACCTGTTCTGCTGCTGCTGTCGTGCTGCCACGCTCTTTCATTTACTGGTAATTAATGAGCCAGGAGCACGACACACAGTGTCCTATAACTATTTTCCTATGTGCTCACTTTTTTTTTAAAACCAGGGCCTAATCCTTTTCTCTCCTCAAAGTCTAGCGGGGGAAACCAGTAGCTTGTGTGGGCCACGTCTGCTTGTTTATCCTGCCTTCCTCTGGATGACGCTGAACAGAAGTCCTCGCCTGCTGTGGGAGACACGGCGGCTGCTGTGTGAGGCCCTCCGACTGTCAGCGCCCCTCGCAGGACGGGCATCAAAACTCTGGAAAGGAACGTGAATTATTCCAGAGCTCTAATCTCTGTATACATTGCTAAGACACTAGGTTTCAGGCCAAGAAGTCCCTTGCAAATGTTTAAAACCACTCTTAAACATGAAAGCGTACAATGGCAGGATGTGGTAGGTAGGTGTGAACAGGAGATCAATACCACCTTCCTTTCTGCTGTCCATCTGGAGTTCATTCCAGGCCCATCAAACAGGGAATTAAATTGCAAAACAAAATTTGTTCAAAACAGGAGGCTGGCACACACAACTAAACACACACAAATTCCCATTTCAGAGAGTATAAAGCCAAGGAACATCTCACTTGCACTCTTTTAAATCCCAGGAACAACTTTCCAAAAATTTAAAATTACATTTACAATCTTGGATTGTAAATTACAGAGGAAGCAATGGTGTGCCCAGTAAATCCTAAAAAACTAACAGTGAAGAGAATTCGGGATGCCCAGAGAGCTTGTAGCACGTTCAAAATATTAAAGATTTATATATCTAAAGTATAGCCTTAGGAAAAACAATTTCAAAATAAAATAAATACTAAAACCTAAAATGCAGACAAAACTGGCAAAATTTGTGCTTGCGGAGTAGCCTAAAACAATGTTGTTTCCTGATAGAATTTTATTTTAAAAACTAAAACTCTGCTCTCCTGGCTTTGGAACATAAAAACCACCACCAATATTACAGACTATCAATTTAGTAAATAGCACGTTTCAGAACCTCGGTTTACACCTGACACTTATTATGTCATTTAATTTCAACATTAATGTTATATGTCGATTACATTTCAATGAGACTGGAGAAAAAATAAAGCTAAAACTGGAACGGTGGGTACAGCTACATTAGTATCATCTGCACCAGTGCCCAGTGTAGACTGTGTTCAAACTGCTTCTTGTCCATCGGAGACAAGGTAAGAAACCCCTGCAAGGACACAAATGAACTCGCTGCCTGCTTCCTCGAGAGAGGCTTCTTGTGAAAACATGCCAGTTGAACTAGCAGCGTTTCGTTACATGGCTGACTTACAATCGGCAGCTCACCTGTGGGGCCAGTTAAAAGCACTTTGCAGACTGGCGCTGCTGCGTAGGTCCAGGTAGCACTGGCTGATATTTTTATATATTGTCCCTTAGATTTGGGCTTCCTTCCTCACACTCCACTGAAACCGAACTCCCAAAGAACGGCGAATATTTTTATCCCCTCCTTTATCTTCTACAGAACATGCCAATCTCTTAACCCCCTTTCCTTTACAGGCTTTGACTAAAATGTACATGCTGGTTATCTTTGTGCCTTATCTTTGATTCTTCCTTTTTGTCCCTTTGGCCATCGTTTCATTCCCTTTCTCACCCGAGTGAAGGCATCCTCTAAGTTCTAAATACAGACAATTTTTCCCACTTTCTTTCCCCCATGATGTGCAATCTCACATGTTCCTGAGGCCTCAGCCTTTACCTCTAGTGCACTAGCTGCACTGGTGATGTTTCTGTGCCCTTTGCAACATCCACCACAAACTTTTCTGCACATAGTGGATATTCAGTAAATGTCTACAGAACTGAGAAAGTAGTGACCTATGTGCACCATTTGGCACGATTATCAGCAGTGGAGTTCATTTGTTTTTACCACATTAATCAGTAATAAAGAAGCCCATTGATGTGTGAAGTAGCAATAGTTACTGTATTGAAAATAGTAAATAAAATTAAATATTAAATACTAACAAACTCAAAGAAGATTAAGATGGAAGTGTTGAAAAATATTTAAAATAAAAATATTAGAGGTAAATTATTTTATAGCTGCATAAATTAAAATTGATTTATCATCAGAAATAAAATATAGCAGGGATAAAATGGTCTTAATACTGTATTTCTAACTTTTCCTGTTGTTATAAGTTCTTTGTTTCAAAATTTAATCAAAACAGCGAAACTACAACCAGCAAATAAATTATTTTCTTGATGGTTTTACTACCATCAAGAGAATAAAAGGAAATATACATTTCAAAAGCATCGTGCATCTGAATCCCTTCCCAGTATTCTTCTTCATCTGCACATGAGTCTTCTTAAACTTCTTGAGCTTTTCTTCCCCTCCCCTGGGAACCTTCACAATATCTTCAAAGCCGATTAAAGCTTATTCTCTCATACTCTCTATTCCTACAGACATTGCTCTAGCTTTTAATTATTTCTATAAACAGGTTTTACAAAACTGAATGTTAAAATAAGTATTCACTTGATGAAAAACAATGACCAGTTTACCATACAATGCATAACTAATTCGAATGGACTATAAGAACGATACCGTGACACCCCTGTGACTGACACATGAAATGCAGACGCTAGGGAAAAGAAAGGACACAGCAGCACGCAAGTGTGCAAGGATCAGCAACGCTGCTGTTTCAGCACAAACACCCAGTGGCCACAGAACTCAGCGGTGCTTGCCTGGCCTCGAGCAAAGTAATTAATCACAGGCCAGGCCAGTGCAAGATCAACTAGGAAAAATATTGAACATCATGGGATTGCATTTTGGTGATATTCATGCACCAATAACTTCAGAGTCATGCTCTGCTATGTAGGGCAGTGGTAGATATTTATACCCTTACTGCAACACCAAAAAGATAAACTAAAAATAATCACTACATGTGTTAAGAACTTGGGGGTGATTTTGCTATTATTATTACTCATTTTTTTTCTGAAAAGGAGGTTAGTTGTAAGTTACTGCCAGCTAGAATGTCATTTTTTGAGGGCCGTACTAATCAGACGGTGAGAGCATCCCTGGAGATCCAATGAGCGAACCCTAACTCCGGCACGACGCCCAGGAGAACGCTGTGACAAGGGACACTGAATGAGAGACAAGAGCTATGAAAAGTCCTTTACTATTCAGACAGCACCTGACGGTTTAGAAAGACATTCTTTTTCATTCTTCATTTCATTTTTGAAGCCTTACTGGAAGCAGACTGGCTGGGGGCTCACAGAATTGATGGAGGCGGAGCAGCAGGCCAGGAAGAAAGGCAGAGGCTGCAGGCTTGGCGGCTGGAAGCAAAATGACTGTCAATGTTATGTTGCCGTTCGTCTTTCCTGCGATAAACACAGTATGTCTTCCATGTATATGATTCCTGAGAGTCAGAAATGTTAATGAAGGACCTAAAAAACCACCAAATAGGAGACAGCAGCAACCCAGCGATGATCTCATGTATGTTTTAATGTCAGCAGCTCTACCACCTTCAAGTCTTTCCAGCAAACTTTCTCGGGAAACAAGGCGAACTACCGAGTTAAACAGACAGCACCTATAATGGGAGTTCTGAGGGGAAGATTCTGAGGAGGGGACTGAGGAGGCCCCGGCCACGTGACACAGCAGGAGGCTGTTCCAAGTAGACTGCAACGGGGCAGAATCAAAAGTCTGCAGCCAGGCGCCAGGCACTTCCGTGGTGCTGGGGGTGCGATGGTCAAAAAAGAAAAAAGGCGTTGGCTCCATGCCTCAAGGGGAGCTTGAAACCCTCACCGGAAGTCCTCCCTGCTCACACAGGGATGGTACAGATGCTTTCAGAAGGCCTTGCTCTTTCCCCAGCACCCGCCAGACCGCAGGTCTATGCAGGGCGGGAGCACTCCACCCTTCCCCATCCGCAAAAGCCAGGAGCCTCTCTCATTCTTAAGTCTGTCCACCTCCTGTCACCCATCGCAAGGTCCTGTGGATTCTGCCTACTGTGTGTGCCCTTCGAGTAGCACCAGAAAGATGAACTACCACCCCCACACCAGGCCTCACACACCATCTCTTCTGTCCAGCCATCTGCTCCTGGCTTGGGTCAGGCCTTCACCAGCTCTTACTTAACTGTTCTTTAAGCCCCTCCTGTGAATTAGTGAAATCTAGGCCTTCTGTTCTTTATTTTTAAAATGAATATGATAATGATAATAATAATACCTAACTTACAGGCATTTTTAGAGGACAAAATGAGTTGATGCACATAAAACACATAGAGTAAGTGCCTATAGCCCAGTAAATACTCCATTCCTGGTAGTTATTGCTGTTCTTATTAACTGAGAATGCTGGGGAGAGGGAGAGGATGAAACAAGCCCCCAACACAACTCCAAACCCCTACCACCAGTTACACTACACTGTATGTGTTTGTTCACTTGTCTGTATCTCCCACCAGACTAAGAATTCATTCTGTGTCTAGCAAAGAGTAAGTATGTAACAAATGCTTACTGAATTTTTAAAAAAGTTTACTTCTAGCCCTGGCTGGTGTGGCTCAGTTGATTGGAACATGGTCCTGTAAACCAAAAGGCCACAATTTGATTCCCTATCAGGGCACATGTCTAGGTTGTAGGTTCAGTCCCCCATCAGGGCACATTTGGGAGGCAATTGAACAATGTTTCTCTTGCATCGATGTGTGTGTCTCTCTCTCTCTCTCTCTCTCTCTCTTACTCTCTCCCTCCCTCTACCCACTCCTCTCTCTCTGGAATCAATGGATATATCCTTGGGTAAGGATTGTTTTAAAATTCTAATTATTACATGAAATGTTAAAGAGACTTATTTAAGAAACAGAAGATCAAAACTATGAATAATAAAATGGCAATAAATGCATATCTATCAACAATTAAATCTCAAAAACAAACTAAGCAAACAAGAAGAACAAAAACAGAATCGTGGATACAGACAGCATTTTGATGGTTGCCATATGGGAGGGGGCTGTAGGAAAACAAGTAAAGAGGTGAGGGCATTAAGAAGAACTAATAGGTAGTTACAGAATAGCCATGGGGATGTAAAGTACAGCATAGGAAAGGGAGTAGCCAGAGAACTTATTATACCCATGACCCATGGACATGAACAACGGTGTGGGGATTGCCTGAGGGAGTGGGGTGCTGGGTGGAGGGGGCAAAGGGGGAAAACTGTAACAGCATAATCAATAAAATATAATAAAAAATAAAAGAGAAATATTAAAACTCAAATTATATACTACATAATCATTTCATAGCCTTTTAATCAATTTTAGTCAAATAGTGACTGAAGAGTGTAATTCCAAAAATATATGAAACAAAATTTTTTATCAGGACTTCACTGTCTTCTCTCAAAACCAAAAATTACATAGGCAGAGCACACCAGGCTCTAATGGGAAATGAGGCTCAAATATTTAGCTTTCCAAAATGTCATATTTGAATCACTTTACCATCACATATGCGAAGCTACGTTAGACAGTGGAGACATCTGCTTCCTTGGCTGACAGTGTTGGCGCTGGTGGAGACTTGAGATGCAGACAGCACAAGTTAAACAACGGCCTGCAGGGCCGCAGGGTGGCCTACAGCCCCGAACTGCCCACGCTGGGGCCCCACCACCTTTGTGTCCCCACAGCCCCCACAGTCCCCACCTCCCTAGGGAGGTGGCGGGGAGGCTGACTAGTCCCCACCTCTCACACACACACTTCGGATTGCAAGGCCCCCAATTTCTCCTGCTGCCTTTGGTTCAGTACTTCCTCATTAGTCAGTTCACCCACCATCCGCTGATGAGCTAGTTACAGTGCCTTTCAGAGACGTTACTGGTGAAAGGAGCTCTAACACCAGACTCATAATCTTTAATTCTTTTTTAAATTTTTTCCTGGTTTTTACTGACATATAATTAACATACAACATTGTGTAAGTTTAAGGTGTGCAATGTGATGATTTGATGCATATGTATACTGCAAAATGACCGCCACGATAGGTTAGCTAACACTTCCTCACCTCACTTTACTTTGTGTGTGTGTGGTAAGAACTTTTAAGATCTACTCTTCGCAACTTTCAAGTCTAAAAATACAGCATTTTGTTAACTATAGTCACCCTGCTATAGATTAGTTCTTCAGGACTTTTCATTTTATAACTGGAAATCTGTCCCCTTTGTCAACATCTTTCCATTTCACCCACTCCCGGCCCTGGGCAATCACCATTCTACTCTCTCCTTCTCTCTAAGTGAGGTCATACGATGTCTGTCTTCCTTTGTCTGGCTTATTTCACTTAGCGTAACGCTCTCATGGTTTGTTCCCGTTACTGCGAATAGTAGGATCTCCTCCTTTTTCGTGGGTAAATAATGTTCCATCATGTAAACACACACACGGACATACACACCAACATCTTTATGCCTTCATCCAGGGATGCACACTTAGGTTGTTCCATGTCTTGGCTGTCATCAATAACGTTGCAAAGAACATGGGCGTGCGGATAGCTCTTTGAGTTCCTGATTTCTCATTTCTTTCAGATGCATACTCAGAAGCAGAATTCTGGATCACACGTGGTAGTTTTATTTTTGATTTTTGAGGAACCTCCACGCTCTTCTACTTCCATAGAGGCTGCACCAAGTTACATTCCCACTAATGCGTGAAAGGGTTTCCTCTTCTCTGCATCCTTGTCAACACCTGTTATCACCTGTCTTTTTTGTAGTAGTCATTCTAACAGATGTGATGTGATGTCTCATCGTGGTTTTGATTTGTACTTCCCTCATGATTAGTGATGTTGAGGACCTTTTCATGTACCCATTGGCTATCTGTATGTCTTCTTTGGAAAAACATGTATTCTGTTTCCCTCCTCATTTGTTCATTGGATTTCTTTTGCTATTAAATTTTATGGGGTTTGTATATATTTTGGATATTGATGTCTTATCAAACATAGCATTTGCAAATATTTTCTCCTGATCCATAGGCTGCATTTTTGTTGATCTTTAACTCCTTGAGAGAAACAAGCTACATTTTTAAAATTTAGGAAAGGGGACCTGGTTGGTGTAGCTCAGTGGATTGAGTGTGGGCTGCAAATCTGAGGGTCACCGGTTCAATTCCCAGGGAGGGCACATGTCTGGGTTGCAGGCCAAGTCCCCCAGTGGGGGCCATGTGAGAGGCAACCACACATTGCTGTTTCTCTCCTTCTCTTTCTCCCCCCTTCCTCTCTCTCTAAAAATAAATAAAAGAAAATTTAAAAAAAATTAAGGGGGCCTTGCATATGAATTTAGGGAGATGGCAGAGGGTGAGGCCTTTGTGAAGGACTTCACATCTGTTGTTAGTTGTGACACATCATAGTAGGTGCACCGGCTAGACTAAGAAAGGGCAAGGTGGTTCCAGGTGGCAGCAATCGTCATCAGGAAGGCTGAGAAGTGGGAAGGCCCTCAGGTGAGATGGAGCGTGTTTAGGGACCAGCATGGCTACAATGTCAAGGGAACAAACAGAGGGGAGAGCAAAGACGAGGATAAACGATAACGGCACAGCAGGAAGGCACGTACTCCTGAAGCCCCGTACAGCAGGTGAGGAGCTTTGGGAGACCTGAGCAGGGCAGTGAAAGTCATGACACAGTCATTTGCACAGTGCTCTGCAAAGGGAAACCAAAGGAGGAGAAAAGTTACATGGCTACTAGAGTGTTCCAAGCAAGAAGGAAGGGGGTATCATACTCAGAAAATGAAGATACGATAAAGGATGCAACCAAGAAGACATTCTGACCCATGGAAAGGTAAATGAGTCTGTGACCAGGAGAGCCTAATTATGATCTCTCCCCTTTTCCCACAAGTAGCTGGCAGAGCATGACCAGGAATTGCAAGCTAGTGCAAGGAGTGAGACAGCTAATGTTCATTGAAGGTCTCCTGTGTGTGAGATGCATTACTTAGATTATCTCAGTCGAATCTCTATATCAAGCCATTCTGAGGTTGTGCTTTATAATTATTTATTTACAAATGGAAAACATAGGTTCAGAGAAGTAAGATGATGTGCCTATGAGCAAAGAATAGATAGTAAAGGAGGTGAATAAGCCAACACTATCAATTGGAACAGCACCTACTATTGTCAGGGATTGTGAGAAACAATTGTGAACACAGAAATACAGTCCACTGCTGTATTCAAACTCAGACCTGACTCTTACGCTCTCCCGCTCCTTCTTTCCACCACTGCTTTATACTTTTATAAAATAAATACCTGGTCTGACCCAGTTATAGCATTTGACAAATGCCATGTTGTGCCCACACCATTGATATTAAGCCTAATTTTAATTATTTTAAAAAGTATTATTACTTGACTGAAGAATTTGTTTTCACCCTCCCTTATATTTATATTTTTAAAGATTGATTGATTGATTGATTTTTAGAGATGGGAAGGAAAGGAGAAAGAGAGGGAGAGAAACATCAGTGTGTGGTTGCCTCTCATGTAACCCCTACTGGAGACCTGGCCTGCAACCCAGGCATGTGGCCTGACTGGGAATCGAACCAGCAACCCTTTGGTTTGCAGGCTGGCCCTCAATCCACTGAGCCACACCAGCCAGGGCCACCCTTCCTTTTAAAGTGATGGTGAACACAAGAAGTTATAGCACTGTGTCCTTAATTGTTCATTATTCACATTTTAATCAAGTAAAATAATACCAACTCTCAGATCAATGTAAAGAAGCAGTTAATACAAAAACCTGGGCCTTCTCTTCACTTCTGTAGTCTCACCTTTCTCGAACCAGAACAATGACTTTAGCTTCAAAATAATCTGCCAGATATCAGAATACAGAGTACAAAAAATCTATTTACATCAAAGTACTTAATTAATTTGAACAGATTGCACTAGAAGGAAGATTCCATGAATAATTTGCATACTTTATATGCAGGATATTAAAAATTGAAATATCCATGAATTCTATGACAATTAGAAAACATTGCCTCATTCACTTAATAAATATTAATTGAGCACTTACTAAGCCTGAGGCAACCTTATAAGGCTTGTGAAAGATACAGAAATCACTAAAGCGGGATTCTGCTTCCAGATCCTGCAGTGTGGTAGGACAGAGGACACAAGGAAGACAAACATAATTGTAGATAGGGCATATGGTGGTTGGGAGACAATCCTCTGCGGGTCTCTTGCATTTCCACATGTATTATGAGTGAGGCACTGACTGTCCTTTGTTCTGAACTCTCTTTTCAAGGATGTTTCTATAGCAAACAGCTTTGAATGGCAGAGGGGTATCTCCCTTTGGAACAAAAGGCAGTTTTGCTTACAATCATGTAAGATACAGCATCTCTTGCTTACTGTTCAGTGTAATAATGTCTCTTGCTAGAGCAGCGATTTTCAACCTTTGTCATCTCACAGCACATATAAACTAATAATTAAAATTCTGCTGCACACCAAAAAATATATTTTTTACTAATCTGACAAAAATAAAGGTATAATTTTGATTCATTCGCACCAGACACTTATTGTTGTGTTGGCTGTTATCATTTTCTTATTTGACAGTCTAAGGGAAAAGAGGTCAGTGCCCCTGACTAAATATTCAGATACTGCATGTTTCAATTTTTTTGCAGCACACCAGTTGAAAATTGCTGCTCCAGAGCAAAGGACAGACATATTTCCTACCCACTGTAAAAGATGTGGGTTCCCTAAGCTCAGTGATCCTCTCCTGTAATGCAACCAGCCTTCCTCACATCACCCTGGGAACTGGGGCTCCAGGAAAATGTACAAGTAAGCTCAGACTCACATACTGCTGTTGTTATGAGGAATAAACTGTCCCTTGTCTCTGATCTAGGAGTCCTATGTCTCTACCAGCATCTGTGCCACCGTGGTACACGTTCTGCCTTGCTGGTCGGGTAAGTCACAGATCCTTGACAACTCTTGACAGTGGCAGGCTGCAAATAGGGCCACAAATTCGTCGTCCCCTTTTTCGCACTTACAGCTTTTCATATGCCTTCTTACACTGATTCTGGGCTTGGCCGTGTGACTTGATTGATGAATGGGACATCAGTACACAGGAGGCAAACGGAAGCTTGAAAGCACCTGTGCACTGACTGAATCCTGCCCTCTTCCCATGAGTCTCATCTTGTGAAAAAGCCCAAGCTATCCTGTTCATGAGAAATACATACCAGTGTCCCCTACCACCCCAGCCAAGAGCCTACCAACCAGCAGACATGTGAACAAGGCCAACTTAGATCACCAGCCTCCGTCAACTTTCCATTAATCACTGATGGTGAGAATGAATCCGGCCTAGATCAGTGGTGCTGGCAGACCAGGGCAATTACCAGCTGCTAAGTTTTGGGGTAATTTGTTATACAACAAAGCTAGCAAATGATACATAGTACAGGGCCCAGCCTATGTCTGGTTAAATACTTAACTCCAGCATTTAGCACAGTGGCTACAAAAGAGAAGTGCCAACTGTTCCAAATTTGTCTTTGGTTTATCCATCTGAACAATCAATATACAAGTCACTTAGCTTTCACCTCACAAACAGGTGATGAAATTGAAGAAACTGTGCATGAATCCAGCAGGAATTGTGGATAAGGGCAGAGAGCACACCTGGCACTCGAGGAGACAGATGCCGCAGTGTGTGAGAAGATCAGCTCTTCTCCTTAATACCTGGCAGTCCTTGGGCAGGGTATTTAAGATGATTGCACTTTAGTTTTCTTATCTGCAGAATAATAAAGCCTTCGCCATAGGCATCACCACATATGAACTGTGGAGGGGGCGCGCCGTGTCTAACCTCCCGGAGTATCGGGGCATCGTGGTGACAGAGGCGAACGACCCGGCAGAGCAGCGAACACTGTCAAATGCCTTTCCTGCACTCACACGCATGCACTCACTCGCATGCTCACATGCACAACACCAAACCATTCCCCAAAATTACATTAAAAACCCAGTCAGGAGAGACTGAAGAGGAAAGAAGCTAAGCACCAAAAGGGTTCTATTATGGTGTGCAGGGAGACAAAACTTGTATCGTAGAACATGCACATGTTATACGTAACAACCCAAAGCGTATTATTTGAAACACCCGCTGACTAATATAACCTTTCTAGAAGGTTAATGCCCAGTGGTTTGAGAGTGTATAAAACGTATCATTGTACGAATGCAACTTAAGGTCACTTTTCCCATATTCTACTTCATTTCTGAAGTTCAGAATTAAATTCCTACTTTCTGTACTAGATAGACATTTTAAGTAATCACCTCTTTTTCTTCTACATTACTAGGTTTCATCACATTTAAAACAGCTTTTATAAAAGTCTTCCTTTACGAGTTGGCATCTTTGAAAATTCACGTTAGCTGCTGGTCTGCAATTGAGTGCAGTTGAGATTGTCTCTCAATCATCAAACACAAGATTACTGTTGGACACAGTCAAATCGAACCAACAAATTGCCGATGGGCCTAAGCTGGCTGCTGTATCATTTTGAGACTCTTGTAAAAAGATTTTTTTAATTCACCATTGTATATATATTCTGATTTATATAGGAATTGTATGCTGCTGTGTTTTGAAATTATTAAGCAATATAACACTGAAAATAAAATTAAGTAAGAATTAAATAATGTATATTCAAAAATTAATATTTCAAAATATTCTGGTTAATGATTGTCCATGTGAGAGGTAGAAAAGCCCATTAGTTAAGAGTCAGGCACGGATTTTAATTGCAGATCTGCCACTTAAGAACTGTGTGACTTATTACTCAACCTTGAAATTATCTCAAATTACTTAAGTTCTAAAATTCAGTTTCCATACATGTAAAATGTTGATTTGCATAGTACATGTATGTGTTTGTAAAGGCGGCTGTTGTGAGCGTCAAATGAGATATGCATATACAATCCTTTTACACCACCTGAATCATAGGAAGTACTAGCTAAATGGCATTTAACTAGCTATCACCATAATGTACACATTCATCTTCAAAAAAGCAACAGACACGTCACTACATTTCATGAGCCACTAGGAATCAGCCTACAAAGTTCCAGTAAATAAGACAACATGCACACATGTATGTCAACCAGAAAGGCCCTTGGGGCCCATTGCATCCCTGTCCCCAGAGCAGATAGATGGAAAGCAGTAAGACAAGAACATGCATAGAAAATTAAAAATCAGAAACATCCCATATCTTCAGGGACTTTGTTTATTTTAATAAATTGTTTTCAGATTGTCCTTCTTGCCCTGAATCTAGAAACATTGAGACCCTGGCTGGGTAGCTCAGTTGGTTAAAGCGTGTCCTGATACATGAAGGTTACAGGTTTGATCCCAGGTCAGGGCACATACAAGAAGCAACCAATGAATGCATAAATAAGTGGAACAACAAATCAATGTCTGTCTCTCTCTATCTCAGATCAAGGAAGGAAGGGAGGAAGGGAGGGAGGAAGGAAGGGCTACCCCCAGCCCACACCCCCATTAAGAAGTACTATAATGCCACCCTTTCTTATGGTAGTCAAATGTCGAATGTCCCTCAACTCCGACACAATGGAAAGGTCTGGAGGTCCCACTGAAAGGACATCCAGGTACCCAGGTGAGAGAGGATTCCCAACAGGGCCTCCAACTCATTCTGTCCAGGAAAGGCCCCAACATTCACAACTCTAGGAACTACCTTCTTATTGGCTGATAGTTGCGTGACCCTTCAGGAAACTCTATCATCCTCTGCTGAACTGACATCTTAAGGGAAACAAACCACCTTGACTTACCCGAAAGTAGTCGCTGCAGGCTGCCAGGACTGCCTTGTGAGCATGGAATTTCTGTTCCTCAGCAATCAGGGTGACATCACAGAGGATGCCATCACTCCTCTGTTGATTCAGCGCGGCCAGGACGCTATCATTGTGAGATTCGGAGTGGCAGAGCCTCTGGCCTGTCAGCATTTCTTGAATACTGTGAACAAGAGCAATCAAGTCAGTTTTTGTGTCTCCCCGGCCCTTGCTGCCCCAGGCTCCCTCACTCCCTCTCACCAACTTAGGGAATGCGGGCTCCAGCACACTACAGGAGCGGGGCCTCCGTACTCCCCCACTTTCTTTCTCTCCACCATGCTCTGCTCTCCTTTCCTGGACTTCTCTTTTCCTCATCCCTTCAGTGTCCTTTTTTCTTCCCTACTAGTGCTTCTCTTTCCAAATTTGTTTGTGGAAGTGTCCATGTGTCTGTGCCCTGACCGATGTCTGTGGGTCTGTGAGCCTCTGCATCTTAGCCCTGTCCCCTCGGTACATGCACATCTCTGAGTGAAAGTGTATCTAAATTGTGCCCGTCTGTGTGTGACTCTGTCTCCTCTATGATCCCTTCCCAAATGCCCCGCTTCCATCTCCAGCTCTGTGACTCCTGTGTGGGGACTACACAAGCTCAGAACACGACCACAGCCATGCACTGGTCTGGCGCAGAATCTTCAGGACTGCCTGGCCCACTGCAGATCCAAGCAGCTACCCAGTCCCCCACAGAATACAGTCCTCTGTTAATAAATAAAACAGAACCGAGCGACTGTTGGTTAGAGAAACTAAGGGCTGCCAGTGACCATTCCATGTGAAAAACTATTGATTAAACCACAGCTGCTTATCTTTAAACTTGGAAAATTATGAACATCCAAAGAAATGCCATTGTAAGTGAAAAATATTTAAGCCTGAAAGTAAAATACACCTGCAATTTCAGCCATCAGTATCTATATGTGATCACTGTACTAGATTTATGAATGACCTCACAATTTTATTTCCTATTCTTCTTTTTGAAGCTGCTAAATGTACCCATTGTGAAACTTCTTCATTCCCTATTCATTGTAAAATATTCTTTGCATGTCCTTTCAAAACCCTGAGGTGAAACCTCAGATCTTCCTAAAACAATGTAATGGTAATGCCATAAACACAAAATGCACACTGCCTACGTAGACAGATACGAACTAGCACAGCTCTGACATGTGGAAATCTCCACAGTGCACTAAACTCTGAGAGCTGGCACTGCTCTACGAGGGGTGTGCTGCACCAGTGATAAATTATGCCCCGATCAAGAATAAGGGCCATCAACCCCCATTTCAGGTCTGTGGACTCTTTCATCAAGCTGAGTAAAGACACCATGATGACGGGGCACTGTCTCTCCTATCCTGACCACTCCTGCATCCAATCCCTCCCTCTGAGTGTGAAAGAGGCACTCAGGGGAGTTAGGGAGTAGACACTGGCCTAGACTGCATGGTTAATTTATTTGACAGGGCTCTGCCCGGCCTGTGGTGCCAGCTGGCTGGTAAATTACAATTCAGCACGAATTACACCTCCTTAATGTGAAGCCAATGCTTCCTATGAAATGCCAGAGTGTACCAGTAAGCTATATTGGACATTTCTGACTGGGGAGCCTCAGAAATGTCAGAACTCTTGAAAGAAAAAAAACTTGACAGGAGGTGATGATATAGGAAGTTCTCGTGGGAAGGTGGGAGGATTATTTTCAGTTGAAATGCAGCAGTAGGTTTTGAAATGGTTACTGTCATCAAGTCTATCAGCAGACGTTAAATCAGCGATTGAAAACTGCATTCAGAAGCATAAGTAACTTTTTACCAAAAATTTCTATGCAAAGCCTAAAATGGAGATTAATTAGCCTGGCTCAATTAAAGACACAAAGGCATAAAATAGTAAAAGAAATATTGTATCAGCTAAGTTAATCTTTAAAATAGTTTTTGAAAAAATTTCTCCACCTCCAAAAATTTTTTTATATATTTTATAAACTCAAAGGTCTTATTATGGTCCAGGAATTACTCTTAGTGATATACTATTATTAATTCACTTAATATTCCTAACAACCCCATAAGCCAAGTACTGTCATTATCTCTACTTTGCAGAATAGGAAACCAAAGATCCAACATCAGGCATTTTGAGAACCTAGCATCAAGAATACAGTAATGTAAATTATTATCCTCCTGCTTAAAAAGCAAACAAAACAAGACAAAGCAAAAAATGTAATAATCTGTAAAAAGGATGTCAAATATCTATAATGGTAAGTAAAAAATTCACAAGGTCCCTATTAATTTTATATTTATACTATGCATATTTAACCTCAAAATCAAAGTTGCCTTTTAAAAATATTATACATGGACATATTTACATGACATAATGGTAAGAAATGTTTCAAATCACGATTTAAACACTCATCTTTGCACTGTAACTTAGTCTAAGTCTTAGAATACAGAGTAGTTTTTTTTATAGCCTTAGAAAATGTATTTGAAACGCCCATAATTTTTCTCCCTTTTTTAATATCACTTAAAAGACTTTAATAAATGTATTTTGAAATTTCATCTGTAGTGGAAAAGCATATATTTAAAATAATTGCCTTAAAATATTTCCTTACTAATTTTCCAAATATAGTGCCACAATTCATGTCCTTTTATCAAGACTGAACCAGTGTTTGAGATTCAGATATCAACTGACAGCAAATAAATCTTGACAGGGACAAAAAAGATGTAAGCAGAAATTTGCCAAAGAATAAAGGGCTTGGTTTTGAAAGAGTTACGATCCTGCACAATTGCCCAGGACCACTTAGTGGGGTTTGAAATATTCAAGCTTAAAGAAAACAACATGCTAAATATTTAAGGCAAAACTTGGCACAAGATTCTAAATATTTTGGAATGAATATGTTAGGAATTCTTAAAAGGAGAAACAAATACTCCAACTTTTGGCAAGAACTAAAGGCCTATTAATCAACAAGTCATTATTGTAGTCTGAAAGTAACTTTCCACTCACTCTACGATGTAAATCTACAAAAGACCTCAACCCTCTGAATGGGAAGGCATGTGTGGCCACAGAACACAGCTGGAAGGCAGCGGGCCCATTTGAGGTCAGTGACCATAAACCAGGAGGAGATGCAAAGACTATGAGGTCCCGCATCTACATTAAGATGGGGACAGATACAAGCTGGCAAATGGCTCCCTCGGGATCTGTAACTCATACCAGATCAGCACATTAAACCTCCCAACTTGGAGCAATGTCCCTCCATTATTTGGGGAACAAAGAAGAAAGGAAAATCATATTCCTACAACTTCCTAAATTACTGAAAAAGAATAAAACCTGAGGCATATTTCTCATGGGTATACTGATTTGCGTGTCATCCCAAAATGGGGGAAGGTATTCCATGAAAGTAATGCTGCCACTTCGAAAGTCACAGGTGAGTGCAGAGGGGACTGGCCTCCCCAAGGCAAGGCCCACAGCCTCTCCTCGGAGGGAGCCCCCGGAACTGTGCCGTCCAATACAACAGCCACCGCACTGTGACTGCCAACCAAGGGGCACACCGGATGCCAGACACAGGATGAACAAAAGACTGCCAAATAGCTCATCAATATTTTTGTATTGATTACACATTGAAATGTTAATATTTTGGATATACTAGGTTAAATAATCTATATAGCTAAATTTCATCCTACCTGTTTCTTTTGCCTTTCAAAAAAACGTGACTCCTTAAATTTTTTAAATTATAAATATGGTTGAACTATGGTCTGTTGGACAGTGTACAAGTTCCCAGGAGATGTGTCCTTCACTTCTTTCCAGCTGAACTCTCCAAGAGCATCGGGCGCCCTGCCAGGCTGCCAATGAGCACGGCTGTGCCCATACCACACAGGGCCCGGGCTCTGCAGAATGGCGTGGGAAGCCCTGGACTCCCGGAGCAGCAAATTGGTTTTTAGTGATGCCAGGGAGCAACCAGTTGATTGGCCATATGTCAGCATTCAGTGACAGGGAGATAAATCAATGATGTCTTAGGGAACAGGGCTTTTCATGACTTCAAGTCTTTAATTTTCATTCTGAAACTGCCAGCAGAAACTAAGAAATCAAATGCAGAGCATGATGCCCATGACAGGGTAGCTGCCCCTCACAGGGAAGCACTGCTCTAGTGCAAATCACCACTTCAAGTTCGAAGAGTTATCATTTTTGATCAGAGAAATCTCAGAGTCTCATTTTCACACAATAAATTTTGATCGTGTTCAGTCGGTTTTTAAGATTTATATTCCAAAACGGCTGTATCATTTTAAATATCCTGCATTTCAAATATAAAAGTTCAAGTCCATTTCTATATCAATGTTTACCTAATATTTAGACATATAAAAATATGCCAGTAGTTTTCAAATAAGGCCATCAATACAGTATTACATACTTATGTATCAAAAGCAGTCAAGTAGCATAAAAAGCCTCATTTTTTAAATAGGCTATGGAAGAAAGAAGACATTTGACAGTACCAGAATTATCCATGATTGTCTCAATGCAGTCATCGATGTGCTATGAAGTGAATATCCTAATGACTTCAATTCCACAGTCAAAATAAAAACTATTTGTATACTAGTTAAATGCATTATTAAAACAACCCTATTTATTAAAGTGGTCAGGCTTTTAAAAGACCTCATCCTTTAACTCCATTTTATAGAACAATTTATAATTTGTAAATTTTAAAATAAATGCTAACAATAGCAATTGTTGCAATAGTAAGCAAAGAAGACATAATATGCTTACAGAATGATTAAGAAGACTATGAAGAAAGGAACTTGATTATAAACAGTTGTTTCATTCCTTCCTTCAGTCATTTACTCAAAAAACATTCGCTCATCCTGTGCCAGGCGCCGTGCCAGGTCCTGCAGGTAAGACGATGACCAACCCAAACTTGGTAGCACTCCTTGGGAACCTTCTGTTTAGCAAAGCAGTTACACGTCAATCAAACAACTTGGTCTCCCTGAAGTATGGCAGGCATCGCGGGCTGCAGCAAACAGAACAGAAAAGCACTTTCTAGGCAGGGGAACAGGAAGTCCTATAATCCCATGGTGGGAGGGAGCATGTCCTTACATACAAGGTTAATGGTAGCAATCCTGAGGACAAGGGAGGGCATGGTATAAAATCTGAGCTCAGGAAAAGGTCTTGGATGGAGATGTAAGTCTGTGCCTCATCTCCATAGAGAGGGTGCCAGAAGCACAGCTGTGTGTCCAGAGCACAGTTGAGAGACAATTCACAGTCAAAGGTTGCTAAGAAGATAAGAAAGACAGGATTCAAAACACACAAGCAGGGCTGGGCTCAGCTGTGGGAAAGACTGCCCTCTGAGTATCAGGAGAGAGGGTAAAAATGGACCAGAAATGTATTAAAACTATGGGCATTTGGGGCTTAAAGATTTAGTGGAACCAATTTCCACTGGACCACGGAGGCATGAAAACATGGATAGTGGGGTTCATCCGAGTTGAGATTTTGTCAGGCAAATGCATCAAAAATGCAGGGAGCAAGAGAAATTGAGGATTTAAAAGAGTGATAGACTCTCAACTGGATTAGATGGGAAACAAGGGTTGACGGATTGGTAGAAAGTAGCAAAGCCAGTTGATGAGACGTTGCAACGAGGTCAAAGCACAGCCATGACAGAGGTAGCTGAACAGGCAGGCTAGAAGGAGAAGTGGTCCTGGTAAGAGAAAAGTGGCTGATGTGGTGGCTTCAGAAATACAGCCAGTACTGGGGATGCCAGGTCCAAGGTGTGACCGTGGGGGCAGGTGGCTCAGTGGAGGGAGAAGGTCTTTGGACGTAAGCAGGTTGAAGATCCAGGGCCATGAAGGGGGGCAGATCCTCCAGGCAAACACTGAGGGCATTAGAAAGGTGTAAAGGATTTGTCCTGAAGAAGAAGACTGAAAGTCAGGTGTCAGTGCTCAGTGGATGCGGGGAAATGACCCAGACAGCAGTGGAGAGGAGGTGAGGGTGAGAGAGTTCAAGGGCACCACCTTCAGAGGCAGGTCTTCCTTGTTGCTTTCTCAAGCAACCAGTTTGCGGAGTTGTGATCTCAAAGGAAAACAGTGTCCCCTGGTGACAACAACCTCTCTATCCGGCCCTCAGCTACATGAGATCTGAGAAAATGACAATGCCACCATTCCAGAGGGCTACAAGAGAAGTGATGCCTCAGGAGGGCAGGTCTCAATGAAGTCAGGAGGCGAACATTCTTCCTCTTCAGGGAGAGGGAGATGGTCATAGTTCCGCAGGACCCAGGGGAAACTGGAAAGTGGGGAAAGGAGGGCTCTGCGTCAGAGCAGAGAAGGAAAGGCCACTGTGGCGATGATTGTGCTGTGTGGGAGAGATGGCAGTGGGATTCAACCAGCAAAAACAGAGATGGCAGATTTCAAGTAAAAGCCACTTTCAGAAGAATGCATGTGGATCCTGGTAGGCAAAAATAAAGCACTTGGCTGAGGTGGTGGCAGACAGATACCATGGTCTCTCTGTGCTGCGCTGGCTGGAGGCCAGATCTATAGCAGGACTTCTCCTGACAGTGACATCAACTTTTTTAGATCTTTTTTTTTTTTTTTTTTTGCTATGGGAGATGGGGGAGGCTGTCCTATGCATTATAAGGTATTTAGCACCCCCAACCCCAGTGACAACCAAAAATGTTGCCCGATAATGTACAATATACCCTGAGGGCAAATTTATCCCCCTTGGAGAATCACTGATCTAGAGCAGGACTCAGGCGGAGAGGGCACGGGCCCTGCACTGACCACAGCAACGCGTCTGTTTCCGAGCACACCTGGGGGAGCTCCTTATCTCTAACAGCTTCGGGGTTGTGGAAGAAAGCTGGCCTTACCATTTCACAGACATACCCATTCTTAATATTTATATAAAGAAAGTATTTATAGGTTTATCGCCTCTCTTATCCTTTGCTCTGCAGATCCTATGACTGTTTCCTCAAAGAATGTAGGCTTGCCTCCACTGAGAACACTCAAAGGAATGCCCTGCATTTTCTTTTTCTTTTTTTAATTTTTATTTTAATTGTTGTTCAAGTACAGTTTTCTGTCTTTTACTCCCATCCCGGTCCACCCCCCCGCAGTGCTCCCCACCTCCCTCCCATTTCCACCCCCCTTAGATTTTGTCCACGTGTCCTTTATATTTGTTCCTGTGATCCCTTCCCCTTTTCCCCTGAAATTCCCTCCTCTCTCCCCTCTGATTACTGTCAGCCTGTGCGTTTTCTAACTGCCCACCCTGCAGTGGGGGGGATGCTGCTGCCCTGGGCACTTCCCCACG
>PVKM010016155.1:0-27121 GCA_004027735.1 Carollia perspicillata
GGCGGTAAAAGACAAATACCATATGATCTTACCTTTAACAGGAACCTGAACAACAAAACAAACAAGCAAACAAAATATAACCAAAGACATTGAAATAGAAAATGGGATGACAGTAACCAGAGGGGAGAGGGGAGGGAATTTCAGGGGAAAAAGGGAAGCGATTATAGGAACAAGTATAAAGGACACGTGGACAAAAACTAAGGGGGGTGGAAATGGGAGGGAGGTGGGGAGCACTGGGGGGGGTGGACTGGGACAGGAGTAAAAGACAGAAAACTGTACTTGAATAACAATTAAAATAAAAAAAATTGGTGACAAAAAAAAAGATAAAATAAAAGAATTTATTTTTTACTGATTTGTGATCAAAATGCATTCCTGGCCTATAAGAGCCAGTTCCCTCTACATTCTTAATAACATGATCCCAGATTTGTTCAGGTATCATTGCTCTTCCACTTGTCCATATGCTTAAGGAAAGACTACAAAATCACCCTGAAATGCTACTTCATACCCATGAGGATAAATACAATTTTAAAAGACAGATAATTACAAATATTGTAGGGAATGTGGAGAAATCATGGCAAATTGTCCAAACATTGTGGAAGAGATTTTGACAATTCCTCAAAAAGTTCAGCAATGGGTTTTCATATGACCCAGCAATTCCACTATCAGGGATACACCTAAGACACATGAAAACATATGAGTATGTTTCCACAAATACTTGTACGCAAATGTTCATAGCAACATTTTCACAATAGCCAAAATGTAGAAACCGCAATTGTCCATCAACTGAGTAATCAATAAATAAAATGGGGTATTCCCATGAAATGGAATATTTATAAAGACATAGCAAGGAATAGTGCATGAATACATGCCACAACATGGATGAACTTTGAAAACATTATGCTAAGTGAAAGAAACCAGTCATAAAAGGCAATGCAATATATGATTCCATTCATATGAAATGTCCGTAATACACAAATCCAGAGACAGAAAGTAGATTAGTGGTTGGTTGCTAGGGGTTGGAGAGAAAGGAGAATAGAGAATGACTATTTAAAAGGTATGGGATTTCCTTTAGGGGTGGTGAAGATGTTTAAAATTAACTTCAGTAGTGGTTGTACAATTCTGTGAAGCAATCAAAAGCCATTGAATTGTACACACTAAATGTGTGAATTTTATGGTATGTGACTTGCATCTCTATAAAAGTGCTAAAAAATGTCTATCTGAGCCTTAGCCCTAGTCCCAGCTGAAACTGCAAGCCTGGATCCTGACCCAGACTTAATCACAAAGCGTCAATATTGGTCGATGTAAGTGGATTATGTTAATGCAATTCTCTTTGACTAAAGAAGACTCATGTGACCCAATTTTGACCAATCTGGTGTTTGGTCAAAGGGGAAAAGTTTTGTTTTTTGTTTTTCGGTTTTTTATTTATCTTTAGAGGAGAAGGGAAGGAGAGAGGGAGAGAAATATCAATGTGTGGTTGCCTCTCGTGTGTCCCCTGCTGGGAACTGGCCTGCAACTCAGGCATATACCCTGACTGGGAATTGAACCAGTGACCCTCTGCTTCATAGGCCCGCACTCAATCCACTGAGCTACACCAGCCAGGGAAGGGGGGGAAAGGTTTTGACCAAACCTTTCTGAGGGAAAGATTTCTTGGGGTAGAAGAGTGAGAAAGATTTCTTAGCACATAGAGTTACAAGAAACAAATAATTCTTTTTTGTGTCCCTTTCTGTGCTGTTGTACGAGAATGATGCCTGGAACTGTTGCAGCCATATTTATATTATGAGGAATAAACTCCCTTACACACTGTGGATGAAAGAACAGGAAATAAAATGATGATTTTAAGCACAGAAGGGACCATCCCTATCTTCAGAGTTCTTGTTATGTGAGATAATGAATCTCTTTATTGTTGAAATCTCTCTGGATTGTGTTTTTTTTCAAATTATAGTAAAGAACATCCAAAATAAAGTTTATTAATTTATACTCTATCTTAAACCAAAATGACTTGAGGTGACTAAATAACCGTTGAAAGATAAGAGTTACCAAAGCCATCAACCCTATCTGACTACCCACCTCTGTACCCTATTATCAGAGAGAGAATTATCTAAATCACTAATAGACTTTTAATTATTTAAACCATTAATAGACTTTTAGAAAATTAACACATAATTTTCTTAGTTTCACTGTCTTTCTCCACTACTTTGTAGTGTTAAACAGGTCTCCCAGAAAGTTCTTCCTTGTATGTAATAAGATGTAAGAATCCTAATATGATAGAAAAACATGGAAAAACATTTGTGGAATGAAGCACATAGACTAAAAAAGTTTAGAGTTTGTAAGTTAACAACTTGTTCTAATCAGAATAACCAGGTTAAGTAGATTTGATGCAGGTGCTTAAGTCTGGATAATAAACCAATCAGATGAAGGAATATTAGCAATGTTTTATCTGCAAAATCACAACAAATGTTTAATGAAAGCAAACTCTACATCATTCTCAGTTCCAGACAGAAAATCCTTCATTTCACAATAGACTTTAAGACTCTGTGGGTGGTATGTGTGTGTGTGTTTTAGGTTATAAGAAGTTTCCGATAAGATCATTCGCTAATATACATGAAGTCCTTAGTAATGAAAATTGCTTTGAAAAACAAAGAAATCGTGGGCATTTAACCACAAGCCCAGTACCAAACACTGTCACTGAAGAATTAAAATACCAATTTCTTCTCTCCCAAAAGACATGAGGTTTACGGACCCTGACCAGTGGAAAAGTTTTTATTGGTAGTTTTTCCCTAAGGCAATCCGTATATTAAGATATGCTCAAGGCATTCAATTCAGTTCGATTAACAGTTGGTGAGCGCCTACTATGTGCCAGACACTGTGAGATCCAGAGTAACTTGGAAAAGGACTCAGCAAAAGAAGGTCTTCTTGCCCTGGCTGGTGTAGCTCAGTGGATTGAGCATGGGCCTGTGAAGTTAAAGGGTTGCCAGTTCAATTCCCATTCTAGGGCACATGCCTGGGTTGTAGGCCAGGTCCCCAGCAAGGGACACACAAGAGGCAACCACACATTGATATTTCTCTCCCTCTCTCCTTTCCTCCCCCTCTCTCTAAAAATAAATAAATAAATAAAATACTTTTTTAAAAAAGAATGGCTTCTTCACCTCTCTTGCTCCGAATTTTGGCTGTGAAAATTGTAATGTCTGTTCACAGAATATCACAGTGCTATATACTGGATTAATTTAGGACAGACATATGGACTGAGGACACTCCTAATGAAGTACTTGTGCACTGTCACAATTAAATCCATAAACCTAAGGCAATTTTCACATTTCTTTTTACTTTACCACTATAGTTCCTATCCCTGATGATGTGCGATATAGCTTATATTTCCTATTTCTACTTCCTCAGTAACTCACTGTAAGCTGGTACATGCTCTTCACACTCAACGGACACTGCTCCTTAAAAAAAAAAGGTCACCAATGTACAAAATCCAAGTGCCTTTCTTTATTCAATCTCCAGTTACTTCAGCTTTTCTGCAACATTTGATGACCCTCACACCTCTTGATTCTGTGTTTTCCTTTAGACTCCAAAACACTAACCTTATCATGGTTCTTATTCTAACTCTCTGTCTCTTCACTAACTCTTTCATTGGCTACTCTCCCTTTACCAGCACCTCAGGTATTTTCCTCAGTTCATTTTGTTTTGTTTCATTGAATCTCCACATTATCTCCATTGGTAATTGTATCCATTACCGCAGCTTTAATTAAATAAATTCTGAGGATACTGAGGATTCCCATAGCTACATCTCCTACTCCAACCTCTCACCTAAGTGCCAATATCATAATATCAACAGTTGGTGAACTAGCACCCACCTGGACACCTCAAAGACAGTAAGTCCACAGTGAAACATCCTTCCCTATTACAAATCTACTCCACTTCTTGAATGTCCCATTACATGTATTAGTACCCACACTCCCAGTGGCCCAAGATTGGAACTTTGGATTCATTCTGACCTTCCCTCTCTTAACATGTCATCTTTCCAGAGATACCAGAGTTTAAAAATTCACCTGTCATATTTCTCTACCATATGTTCATCTTTTGCTATCCCCGATGCCACTACTTCAATTCAGACCCCCATTGACTCTTTTCCTAGGCTGTGCTGACAGCCTCTAAAATGGTATTTTTACCTCTAATCTCTCTGGATACTGTATTACCGATATAGCTATAAATTGGAAGCTGGAAAGAAATCGGTAGTTGGCAGTAGGTGGTTGTTGGACAAGAACTGCCACAGAGAAATTGCTTCTTTTCTCAAAGGGACTTTCTTGCCTCATAATGCCCCCATTTACCCTTGGGTGGGTGCCATCAGCCAGCGAGTAATGTCTGCCACAGGTTGTCACAACCAGATAACTTGCTCAGAATTGACAACACCATTGTAATGACTACCTAGAAAGCATCAATAGCTAACATTGAAGAGAGACTAATATAACTATTATATTTAGGTTGGCTATGAGAAGTAAAAATAAAGATGTCCCAGAATAGCATTAAAGATAGAGCAGTTGGTGTTAAAACAGCAATCAGACCTGAGAAAATAAGTGTTTAAAAAATCACCCTGGCCAGTGTACCTTAGTTGGTTGAACATAGTCCCGCAAACTGAAAGGTCATAGGTTTGATTCCTGGTGAGGGCATATAACTAGGCTGTGGGTTCGGTCCCCGGGGCGGGGCACGTGCAGGGGGCAACCAACTGACACATGATGTTACTCTCTTACATCAGTGTTTCTCTCCGTCTCTTTCTCCCTCCCTTCCCCTCTCTTTGAAATCAATTTTTTTTCAAAGAAATTATTTCTGACCTCTACTAAATGTTTAGTCTGGTACTAACCCTTCAGAACATGGTTTTGACAAATGAACTCTTCTTCAGAAAAGCCTATTTCCTAAAAATAGTATATTCTTCAATATGGACAATTTTAAACATGATATCTATATAATAAAGTGACTTTTGTTAACTTTTGTCTTCTATTCCATTCTCTATTCTATAAAATTTAATTTTATGTTAGTAAATTCAAAACTACTGAAAATAATTTAATAAGTATAGCATATGTAACTAAACTTATCAGGGTCATCACTTCATACGTCATATAATGTCTGATCACTATGTTGTATACCTGAAACTAATATAATATTGTGTGTCAGCTGTAATTAAAGAATAAATATAAATAGAAAATAAAATAAGTATACCATATGGGTTTTTGTCACTTTCTCAAAGATTTATTTTGCTATGGGTGATAACTTGTCTGTTTTTTAACACCTAGTAATTCTAGCATATCTTAGCACAACCTGCCAATATCTATGCAACTCTTAAAAGGCTCTATCGACACAGCACTGAAACTTCAAACTGAAAAGCCAAACTTTGAGGTAATCTACAAGCTGGTTTGCCTGTAAGCCATGAAACAACAAGCTTAAGTGATTTTTTTTCTGAGTGTCATTAACACATAGTGCTTCTGTAACAATGAGCTGATTTAGAGAGAAACAACTGAATTCAATCAAGCTAGTTGTTTTCACAACAGTTCCAAGTCAGTTATTTTCAAAACAACTAGTTCTTTGACTGATTTTAGTCATGTGTGTACACAAAGCCTGAACAGGCTATTTAAGTAATATTACTGCTTACTGTGATATTCTTCCAAATGATATACCCCCACCCTCTTAAGCTACTTTCAGTCCCTCCCATAATAATCCCCCCTTACCTGAGGTTTTGCTTTCTATTGTTTCAGTTACCTGCAGTCAACCTCAGTTTGAACATATTGAGTTTCCCCAGCCATCGACGTCATTATGGCTTAATGATCCAGGATTACCGAAGCAGATGATCCCCATTCTGACAAATGTCAGGTCAACGGTCACCTAACGCTACCTCATAATGCCTACTTCATTCACCTCACTTCATTTAATCATGTAGCCATTGTATCATCTCAGATCATCACAAGGAGGATGACTACAGTACAATAAAAAATTTTAGAGAGACCACATTAGCATACCTTATATTATAGTATGTTGTTATAATTGTTCTATTTTATTACTAGCTTTGTTGTTAATCTCTTACAGTGACTAATTTATAAAATAAACTTCATAAATAAACTTTATAAAGGTTTGCTTAATTGACCCCTGAACAATAAGGGTTTGAGTGGGTCCACTTATATGCAGGTTTTTTCAATAAATACTGCAAGTGTATTTTCTCTTTCTTATGATTCCCTTGATAACATGCTCTTTTCTCTAGCTTACTTTATTGTAAGAACACAGTATATAACATACAAAATATGTATTCATCGACTGCTCATGCTATCAGTAAGGCTTCCAGTCAGCAGTAAGCTATTAGTAGTCAAGTTTGCGGGGGGAGTCAAAAGTTATGCATGGATTTTCAACTATGCACAGGTCAGCGTCCCTAAATCCCCGTGTTTTTCAAGGTTCAACTGTGTGGGAAAACACATAGTCTATGTAGGGCCTGGTGCTATCTGTGATTTCAGTCATCCACCAGGGGTCTCGAACATATCCCCTGTGGATAAGGGGGGACTACTATACCACTTTACCATGTCTTAAAATCATCAAATAATTCTTATTGCTTATGAAATAAAATCTGAGCCTTTGATTATATCATTCTATCCAAATGGAATTGTTTTCGCTCCTCTGCTCACTCTCTCCACATTGTAGTTTCCTTAAGTCCCAGTGTCTCAGTCTACAAAAGCATCCAGAAATACTGCAGTCTGCACTGTTTCTCTGCTCTGGATTTGTATTGCACTTAAAATCTATAGAACATGAAGTTAACACTTGAAATGTCAAAATTATTGCTTTTGATCTGGCAGAGTACCTAACAGAGTACCTAACACATTGTAGAGACTTGCTTCACGGGCTTCTTCCATTGGACTAAGCATGCATTTAAGGCGTGATAGCAACCTTCCAAATTATACTTCACTGAGTGAGTAACAGGGGAAAGCTCCCTTATTGTGCGCCTTTAATTCTCTGCTGAATCACTGTTAATTTGTATAAATATGGTGTGGAGGAGAACTCTCCAGATAACCTGCACTGTCAGAAAGATGAATAAGTGGGTCCTAGAACAAATTAACCCTAAAATGTAGCTGGAGTCAAAAATGGCAAAACTGAAGCTGAACTATTTCGGTCACATCAAGCAAAGGCAAGTTTCTTTGAGAAACACAATAATCCTGAGGAAAATAGAAAGTAACAAGAGATGAGAAAGGACAAATATGAGATGGATTAACTCCATAAAAGACGCCATAGGCACAGAGTCTTCAGGAGCTGAGAAGGGCTGTTAAGGACAGGACATTGTGAACATTACTCACTCATAGGGTGGCCAGGAGTCACAGCGAATTCAATAGCACGTAACATACACCACAGTTATAGGCATTGTTCTGTCACTGCAGTCATAACAAAATGGAGCCAACCTGCATGGAGCCTAAGTAAAGGAACTTTCTGGAGCATTATGGCTTACTGCCAATACCAACCACCTCCTCCATTCAACTTCTATGAAATGATATTCATGATGGGATATCATATTTATGAGTAGAAAACAAGCTAGATTCAGGAGACGTGTTGCTAAAAACCTGCATAAAAAGCTATCAGTGACACAAATGACATTGAGTGTCTGTCACTACAGATTAGTTTACAGTGAGAAAGTGATTCTCATTCACATTATCTAGGCCATCAAAAGAAACCTAGGGCAGATAAAGTGCTTCTCAGATAAGGTCAAGTTAAAGGAGTTCATCATCACAAAGCCCTTATTATCTGAAATATTAAAGGGACTATCTGAGAAAAAGATGATTAAAACTATGAACAGTAAAATGACAACAAACTCACAAGTATCAACAACTGAACCTAAAAAAAACCTAAGCAAACAACTAGAACAAGAACAGAATCACAGAAATGGAGGTCACATGGAGGGTTATCAACAGGGAATGGGAGAATGGGGAAAAAGTACAGGGAATAAAAAGCATAAATAGTAGGTTAAAATAAACAGGGAGTGGTTAAGAATAGTATAGGAAATGGAGAAAGCAAAGAACTTACATGTATGACCCATGGACGTGAACTAAGGGGGAAGGAATGCTGTTGGTGGGGATGCAGGGCAGAGGGGGACAAAGGAGAGAAAAAAATGGGACAACTGTAATAGCATAATCAATATAATATACTTTAAAAAAGAACCCTTCTATATCAATTTGCATAATCTCTAGTTAATGAAATTATATCAAGTCTTTTTTAAAATTTATTGATTTTTTAGAGAGAGGGGAAAGGAAGGAGAAAGAGAGGGCAAGAAACATCAATGTGACAGAGAGATGCAAATTAAAACCACAATGAGATACCACTTCACACTGGTGAGGATGGCCATCATAAACAGATAAACAAAAAACAAGTGCCGGTGAGGTTGTGGAGAAAAGAGAACCCTAGTGCACTGTTGGTGGGATTGCAGACTGGTGTAGCCACTGTGGAAAGCAGTATGGAGTTTCCTCAGAAAACTAAAAATGGAACTGCCTTTTGACCTGGGAATTCCACTGCTGGGATTATACCCCAAGAATGCTGAAACACCAATTCAAAAGAACCCATGCACCCCAATGTTCATAGCAACACAATTTACAATAGCCAAGTGCTGGAAGCAACCGAAATGCCCATCAGTAAATGAGTGGATCAAAAAATGGTACATTTACACAATGGAATACTACGCAGCAGAAAGAAAGGAGCTTTTACCTTTCGCAACAGCATGGATGGAACTGGAGAGCATTATGCTGAGTAAAATAAGCCAGGTGGTGAAAGACAAATATCATATGATCTCACCTATAAGTGGAACCTAATCAGCAAAACAAGCAAGCAAAATATAACCAGAGACATTGAAATTAAGAACAAACTGACAATAACCAGAGAGGAGGGGGAAGAGGATAATGGGGGAAAATAGAGGAAGGGCCATCAAGAAACATGTATAAAGGACATATGGCAAAGCCAAAGGGGGTAGGTTCAGGGTTGGAAGGCAGGGAAGGGTGGGGTGGGGGGTGTTGTGGGGTGAAAATGGAGACAACTGTACTTGAACAATAATAAACATATATATATGTTTATATATATGTTTATATATGTTTATATATGTTTATATATATATGTTTATTGATGTTTATATATATAAACATCACTATGAGAGAGAAACATCAATCGGTTTCCTCTCACACCCACCCCAACCAGGGACTGAACCCACAACCCAGGCAAGTGCCCTGACCAGGCTGGTGACCTTTAGCTTTACAGGATGATGCCCAGCCAACTGAGCCAAACTGGTCAGGGCTGAAATTATTGTATATCAGTTCTTAAAACCATTATGAGGATGAAAGAGTCACAGGAGAAACAGGCAGGGAAAAACAGGATGGAGAAGGATTGATTTTGTATATTAAACAGAAATGTGGAGGAGGCTGGATTTTTGCCACATGCTCTGGCTCTATTAATAGACAATATACCCATGGATCAAAACAAAATCATTAGGCACTAACATAGAGAAATGTATATGCAGATCTGAGACATTATTTTATTTATAAGATGTCCTCTCTATGGGAAGCCTAAATTTACTTTACTGCACTGCAGGAAATAAAAAATGGAAAGAGAAAAACATACACTCCTGCATCACAGAGGCATCACAATGACAGATAATGTTCCTTGTTGTGGGGAGTCTTCCATGGACACAGGTAGCGGGAAGAGAAGCAGAGATGCTTTCAATGACAGTAGGAAGACAAAAGCACTACTACTGAAAGATCAGGAAGAGCACTACACTAAAACTCCTTAACTTTTCTTTAACAGAGAAGTCAGGGAGTGAAAATTACATGGATATTTCTTTTGGAAAACACTGTCTTCGCCCTGTTTACCACATATTTTACCACTACAATCACTAATACAGGAGTCACATGTTTAAGCCATCAGGGTTTTACTTTCTGGGTGCTTGAAGAGCCACAATTCTTAGAAAAATAATTTTAGTAAAGAATAACTCAAATGATTTGTTGCCAATGACACTCAAGTTTTGCACAGGTAATATAAATTGAGATGGAGCATGTTTTTAAAATGCATATGGATGCATAAGAGCATTGCAAGCCAAACAAATCAATATCTGTTCCTCATTTTGTACCCTACTTGCTAGGGAGTAGAATTTAATAACATATAATGCCTTACTTTAAGAAACATGTTATTAGGAATCTTTGAAAAACTTGGCCCTTTTCATTTACACTTGATAACTGTCAAACATGACAACCTCATTAGAAAACAGCATTGAACCTAAAGTGAAACAATGCTGATTTAAGAATGTCCATATTCACACTGGGGAGTGTACATCATTTACAGAAGTTTTACCATATGGTAAATTAAAATGGTAACCCCAACCAAGTTACCAACATTTAACATTATTATTAATTAGTCTTTCCACTGCACTTCACTTCCTGTAAAGTATGTTTGCACACACTAAAGTGGTTTTTCATCACTATAGCCTTAGGAAATAAACTAGAAAACCAAGGCCTAAAGAGATTATATATGACTTTCTCAACATCAAAGAACAATTAAAATTCAAGTACCAGATTACTAATCTAATGTACTCACAGTGTGAAATAAAAGTCTCATTATGTTTATGCTATAACATATTAAATATTGTGATACTAGAAAATTTTTGATTTAATCTTGTAAACAGATTTTTGAAGAGACAGGCTACCAAAAATGGTTGGATATGAGGGTTGGTATATCTTTAATGTGTCTGTGAAATGAGATACAAATAATTGAAGACAGATAAAATTGCATATTAGATAGTATCTGAACGACTTCTGGAATCTAAATTCCATTTCCCCATAATCAAATCCCCATAACTAGTTTACTCTGAGGCTATTAGCTTCAGCCAGATATGACACTATTGTTTAATCTTCAAGTTTCACCTGCAAAAAACAAACAAACGCTGCAGTAGAATCCTGGGCAGGCCCTTGCAATGAACTTGTGAGGTACCTATGTGAACAAATGCCCATTCTTCTCAGGATTTAGTGCCCAACATGCTCCGCCACTAACGGGCTGCAGCAGCCTTAGGTGACCAAGCAGTACACTATGTAAAGCCTGGATGCAGGCAGTAAGGCTACAAAATAAAAATATGACTAAATGTTTGACCTGATGTAGTTTGAATAATAGTAAGAACAGAAAATATGGTACAAAACTGGATGAACTGCAAACACCCCAAAGCGGATTTGAACAAGCTGACAATAGCGTCCTAAAATTTATTAGCGTAACTGTCAGTTGTGCATTAGGCTATATGAAATGATTTGGGGATTTCAATTTCATTCCCAATGGGCAGATGTTCACATCATTACAATCACTGTGAAATTGTTTTCTTTTTTGCAATCTCAGTAGAGACATCAAGAAACTCAGGGGCTCGGAGAACCTAGGACCTATTTGGACGAAGTGGTCCCTCTAGGTGAGCCCAAGGGTACTTTTTAGGGACAAAGACCTTTATTTTCATAAAATCTTGAGTATAAACACTGATTCCAGTCATCACAATTTGGGGCTTAAAAATAAGCAAGGTAATAAAGGACCCAAACACAGAATATGAGGGGAAAATCTTACATTATCAATAAAAGGTAGAACTGGAGAATCTGGATACTTTTGTTTTCTATATTATTTTGTCCTACATCCTATTTCCTTACTGTTGAGTCATAAGTACTATATAGAAAACATTGGATTTGGAGTGAAAAGACCTAGGTTTTAGCCCTTGTATTCTGCTATCCTACTCATGTAATTCTAGAAGAGGAATTCTTCTGTAAAGTGGAAATGGAGCTTTGCTCTGTGTATGTAATAGGGCTGTTGTTCAAATCCACTAAAGTAATAAATAGAAAAAGATTTAAACAAACTATGTAATATGCTTTTTAAAAAGAACTTATTTATTTATTTTTAGAGAATGGCAGGGAGGGAGAAAGTGAGGGGGAGAAACATCATTGTGTGGTTGCCTCTCACACACCTCCCACTGGGAATGTGGTCCACCATCCAGGCATGTGCCCTGACTGGGAATCGAACCAGTGACCCTTTGGTTCTCAGGCTGGCACTCAATCCACTGAGCCATACCAGCCAGGGCAAACTATGTAATATGTTAAATGCACTGACTGATCTGAGAAGCTTCTTTGCTCACCATCTACGCATTACCTAAACAGACTCAATATTCAGATCACCAAACCCTGGCCTTGATCATTACAATTGTCCACCTTCCTCACCAAGTAAATAAAGAAGCCAGAATAAAGCAGTCACAAATTTGTGTCAGGGGATATACTATTTGCAGATTGCTGTATTCAGTCAAATTCATATTGCTTGGTTGACATGAGTGCATGTGTGTATGTCTCTAGCATGCCCCCACAGCAAGATAAAAGGAACTCATTGGCTATAAGGAAACATATTTACCATCATCTATTTCTTTAGTATTTCTTTTTTGGACAAATACATCTAATAGAGTTTTGCAGTCTTCTGAATGTCTTCCAGAGTAACCTAAGGCTTTTACCATTCAGCATTTACATCAGCCTCAGAGCTTAAGATAGGGCCTGGTACATGGTAAGTGCATGTTAAACTCTGGCTGAATAAATGAGCTGCCCCCAAATGGACATCACCCTTTTTCTGTGTTCCCTCAGACCATGTGCATACTTTCCACTTAGGTTTGTTGTCTCGACCAAGGTGCCTATATTGTCATTTTTGTATTTAGTGTTTGTTGTATGTGACAAACACATCCTAGTGTGACACCCAATAAGTCACGGCCTTATGTAATCCCCTCCCCTTGAGTGTAGACAGAATCTGTCACTTGCTTCTAATCAATAGGCTATAGACAAGGCAAAGAGATTTTTCAGGCATAATCAGAAGCTCTGATGCATTGACTTTAGCTTAATTAAAATAGAAGTTATTCTGGGTAGGCCTGACCTAGTCCAGGGAGCCCTTTAAAAGAGGGTATAGGACACATCTGAAGTTCAAGACTTGAAGTAGCAGACACTTTCTCCATGGCTGGTTTTGAAGAAGCAAGCTGCCATGAATTCTACAGTTGTAAAGAAATTTATTCTGCCCACAATATAAGGGAACTGAAAGTAAATTTTTCCCCAGTCTAGCCCCCAGATGAGAATGAGCCCAGCCAACATTTTGTGAGACTAAGCAGAGAAATCTTCTAAGTCATGCCCAGACTTCCAACTTACAGAAATTGTGAAGTAATAAATTGGTGGTGTTTTAAACCACTCAGTATGATAATTTGTTACCAGCCATAGAAAACCAATATACTCGGTGTGTGTACAGATTGTATTTCTCATCCTAGAGGATAAGCATTTTGAGGGAAGAAGACACATCTGCCTTTCTTCTCTCAGTGCCTAGGGCCCAGCCAAGAACACCACAGATGTGCTTGCAGGCTGAAATAAATTATTTCTACTTGTGAGCACTAGGTATTATATTTACCCTCTGCTGAAACTGTTTTCAACTGGGGAAGTAAAACACAATATACTGACTTCCATTTTGCCACATATTTTTCAGAAGAGCGGCAAAAATTAGACACATGTGAAAAACAGTGGGAGTTGTATACATACTTATCAATGCATGAAGCTGAAAAATGATCACATTCCTTTTAAAGATGGCAATAATGTAGGATGAAAAAATAATTCAGAAATCCAATTACAATAAACTGACTAACAAACTGGCTATGGTGGCCACACATGGCTGGTATAAATCAGAATTATTTTCCTCTTTCTTAATTTGCTTCTCAGTCAGGCTATGTGCTCTTAAAGTAACTGAGATATCTATTTTACATCTGACCCTCCGAGAGTTTTTAACAAATTTAGTTTTATCTCAGAACTAAACACCCTGAGTGTGTGCTAATTTGCTTATGCAAAATAACAATACACTTCTTCCAATAGCTAATTTGCTTATGCAAAATAACAATACACTTCTTCCAATAGCTAAGTTTCTAATCAAAACTTTAACATTCTTCTTGCCAATCAAAACTCAGCAACACGCAGAAGCCAAAACGAAGATCCCATAAGAACCCAAGGCCCAAAAAAACATTTTTTTATTTAGTCTGTTTTGTTACCACTCTCATTTTCTCTCTAGCTAAAATATTAGTTATTCATTACTATAAAGGGTAACAGTAAGTGTGGGAAATAGCATGGAGAATCAAATTCTTCATACTGCCTTTTAAATAAAAACCTACCTATATATTCTCATTCCAGTTGCAAGAAAGACCAAATTTCAAGTAGCTTAATATTCCTGGACAAAATAAAAGGACATGAAGTGTTATCAGTGATTCATTGTTCATGTTGAGGTAGTAAGCCACCAGGAAATTCTAAGGTCTGTTATTTAAGTTAAGCAAGTCCCTTACCCCCTGGTTAAAATGCAAACAGCACTGGGAGACCATCCCACAGAGCCTCATGTGGCTTAAGGTTCTAAATGACTAAGTTTTTCAGCTCCTTTTCTGAGAATAGGTTTTATGTTTTTCAGGAAGTACACACAAAGAAGGAGGGCAAATTCCCTTGTTGCCTGAGGGAAGAGGAGAAATCCATCACTAAGATGTGAAAACATGCACAAGAAAGTGAGGTCCACCTTCCAAACCTGTTGAAGAAGTCTCCTGTATTGAAGCCTGAATGCAACATAGTGTCAGTGATATCTGTTGCTGCCTGTTGCAATGAGTTGTAAGATTTCCATTTCAGATGCATACTTAGAGATTTTTTCCTACTTTCATTGGCCATAAAATGAATTAAGGCAATCTCATCATTCTTAACACACATGCAAGTGAAAAGGTCCCCCCAAATTAGTCTTGGATATATAGGGCAGTTGAATAAGTTGATTCTGAAAAATTCATGGCAGAAAGGAATATATTTCCACAAGTTCCTCTAGTATACCATCTCCCTCACCCCATGGCCTTTATTACTTTTAGAAAATGCTCAAGGATGTATATCATCTAGAGAATTAAGTGAATTTGGAAGATCTGTGATAAGTTAGAAAGCTGGCCTGCTACCCCAATCCTTTCTTCTGAAATCGTTCCCTAAACACCCTAATGAAGCCATAGCAAATGGCCCCTCCAACATACCACAGACTGTATGCTTTTGAAAGTAATCAAAGTTTTGCCAATATGAAGCAGCTTTTTTGGGATACTGATTTTAAGCTGTTTATTAAGAAACAAAAGACTCAAAAAGACCCTTTGATCCTCACCCCTTTCTTGCCCAAGAAATTCAGACAGAAAATCCTGCTTCGGTAATGGAATCTTAGGATGTTGCCGCAGCCCAACTTAACAAAGGGCTTCATGCTGGGAGGGTCTGTTAGCTAGATGTGTCCCTTCATGCCCCACTGTTTCTGAAGCCTAGCAAGGATTCCCCTGCCTTGTGTGTGTCCACCTCTCCCTCAAGTACCTGTAAATCACCCATTCCTACTTCTGAATCTAATACCCAGACCCTCCCCTTTCTCCTCTGTCCAAAAATGTCATGTCTACCCAATGCTACCTCACTGCCTGAAATTTTCATGTTTATGTGAATTCCCCAAGTGCATGTATTAAAATTTTGATTTTCTCCTATTAATCTGCCTGTTAATTTGATTGGCCCAGGTAAAAGAACTTAGATAGTAAGAAGAAATGTATTATTATTTTAGCATCCACGCCTTTATGTTTTTACTTATTCTAACATATCCACCTTAGATTAACTTCCCTACCTTTTCTAACAGTCAGGTTCCTGGTCATTTTCTAAAGCCCAAATAAACCTCACCTTTCTGCAGTACAGTACATTCCCAGATATACACACCAGAAGCTCCCTTGTTCGTCATTCCAAACCACTTCATTTATATCTTTTACTGTTTTATTACATTATAATGAAAGGATTTTCATTTGTTTTATATCGCTTATAGCCCAACTTCAACACCGGGAACCCCATAAGGGCAAACATTATGTCCTATCAATCTTTACATACACAGATCTTCCTTCTACCTAGCACAGTGTCTATCCCAGTACATGCCACAGAGTGTGCGCTCAATTTATGTCGGCTGGATTGAACTAGAAAGTTGATATTAGAAGTCCAGAAAAGAAAAGTGCCCCGAATAGCTCTTTTCTGCCAAATAGGGACTTGTTTCTCACAAATGGAATCCCCAGATCCAAAGAGCTAGAAAAAAATCCTTTATGATTTGAATACTACTTCAGTTTAAGGGCTGTAGAACAGTAATTTCAGGGGAGAGCACTATACTCTTTTAAGCTACCAAATGAATCAGCCTTCAGTGAAAAGCCTTTGCTTATAATAAAAGTTCAATCCAGGTGATAAGTGATTTGCATCTCATCCAAATCAATAATCTTATGTAGTTCATAATGTAACAGATTTAATGAAGGAAACAGGAGTGGTAGAAAACAACTTCCTGTATTCAAGATTCTTGCAATATAGTTGGGGAGATCATTGTAATCCATAAAAAAAGAATTAGATAACAAAATATGACTATACAAACATGCAAAATTTTTATTCTGACTATATAAATGCTGCAGGAAAATAATAAAGTAAAGTTAGAGTCATGCAGCTTGTAATATTTCATGTGCCTTAAAGGATGGAAAGGATTTAATAAACAAAGAGTGTTGAAGTAAAGGCTGCTAAGACTTTAAAGCATCTCAAAGAATTCTAGAGCATGCAAGGAAACTAACTCCTCATTTTACATGAAAACAAATAAACCCAGATTGAGCAAATGACTTACCCAAGGACCCACCGTGGATATGTGCTGTGCTGGGAGAAATTCTTCCTTGTTCCTATCACTTCAAGTCATCTCCTACAACCTTGCTTAAATTAATCAAAGACTGTTTGTTTTCTATTAGGGGGGCTAAATTCAGATGCATACTTTCTCTCTGGAAGTATGTCTATGTCAATTTTTAAAAATGTTTATTTATTGATTTTTGGAAAGAGAGAAAAGGGGAGAGAGAGATAAAGAGACATCAATTTGCTATTCCATTTATCGATGCATTCATTGGTTGATTCTTGTATGTGGCCTGACTAGGGATCAAACATACAATCTTGGTGTATCAGGATGATGCTCTAACCAAGTGAGTTACCCTGCCAAGGCCTGTCTAAACCAATTTTAAAAGAGAAATCAGAAATGTTGACAGTACAACCATAAAAACTTAAGTAAATATATTGCACTTAAACAACAGAAAACAATTTCTGGGGAGGGAGAGTTTTAAAACTATAACAGCATTTCTACCATATTTTAAAGATGTGAGTTATGTCATCAGATAGACAGGGAACAGGATTTCCCAAGAAATAGAATTAAACTTGTTTTATGAATGAATTATAATCTAATCTTTTTTCTTTTTCAAAATCAGCCAATGATTTAAAAAAATGTCACTGCCCAGCAGACTACCCTAACATTGACCATCTGAAAGAAACTTTCTTCCTTTTTTAGATGTTAATCCCTGAATTGCAGAAGCAAATTTATGTTCTGGCAACCTCTGAGCTGCAAGAAAGTGAGGCTACCAACATCTGCCTTGATAAACCACATAGCTGTAAGCAAGCTTATAAATTAAATTAAGTGTCTCCATTTAATTTTCCATCTCTCTGAGGACAGGATGACAGACTGAAAAGTGTCAAACCCAAAGAAGCCAGCCTAAACTCATCTCAAACAGGAGATTTAAAGTAACTCAGTAATATTCCACATTTTACAAAGATACATTAAGACACATTTCATCTCATCAATAAAATTGGTAGTGCCCAAATAAAATAATGCCATGATATCCCATAAGAAGCATAATTTATCATGGACATAAATTGTACTTAAAAGCTCAATTATTGCCTTAAATATATAACTACGTAGAAAAGTCCCAGACTATTGTTGGGTATAATCACTTCAGTCTAACATATATTAGAGTGAATGAGGCAAGTCATCAGGAGACTTATGTTCTCTTGTTTTTGGGACAGCACACTTATCACTACCATTGACACTTATTATTAATTCATCCAACACATATTCATCAATAACTACTAGATGCTAGGTACAGAGCTAGGTGAGGGATCTGGCAATGAATGAAGTCTATATATAGTCTACATCATCATGGAGCTTATTATCTCCCTCTTACTGGACAAAATGTATGTATTCATTACCCTTCTAAAGCATTAGAACTCATTAATTCAGGATCGGTTTAAGTCTCCTTCTCCCAGTAGCTCACAAGATTTTATATATATATTCTGTGCAGAAGGTATACAGCCATGTAATATGAAAAATAGAGGCATTAGTTGAAGAAGATACAACACGGGTGGCAAACACAAGGCCCGAGGGCCAAATCCAACACTCTGTTTTATCTGGCCAGGCACCTTGTTTTATCTGGCCCAGCATCTTGTTTCTACCTGGCAGCAGCGCCAAACTCTCCCTTAACTGTTAAGGAGTAGTTACATTTACACAGTTCTAACATTACATTCAGCCCTTTGAGGGCAACCGCCAGGCTGATGTGGCTCCCGGTGAAAATGAGTTTGACACCCCTGAGATACAAGATACGAGAAGCATTGTACATGACACAATGAAACCTCAGTCCCCTTCAAAGTAGGCACCTTGGGACCTCACATAATTCTCCCAATCGCCATCAGCTAGCTGCCCCATCATATTTCCCTGAATCTCATGAACCGTCTGAAATTTCTTCCCTTTCTTATTTTTTAAAGATTTTTTTAAATTTATTTTTTAGAGAGAAGGGAAGGGAGGGAGAGAGGAAGAGAAACATCGATGTATGGTTACCTCTTGCATACCCCCAACCAGGGACCTGTCCTATAATCCAGGCATGGGCCCTGACTGAGAACAAGCTACCCTTGAGTTCACAGGCCAGCACTCAACCCACTGAACCACACCACCCAGGGTTGTCCCCTTTCAAAGGTGATTTTAGTTTTGGGAAAAGCCAAAAGTCACAGGGCACCAAATCTGGGCTGTAGTAGGGCTGAGTCCCCGGGGTGATTTGATGTTTCACAAAAAATCTCTGCACAAGACATTATTCATGAATGACACATTGTCATGATGAAACTGCCAATCACCAGTTGCCCATAGCTGTGGCCTTCTGAATCATACAAATAGTTTCCGCAGAGGATGTTCAAGATTAACACAATATGTGATGCAGATTTGTTGCTCTACTCTGTCATTTTGAATGTGACGGCCACACAATACACATGTTCATTCAATGGCATCTACCACCCCCACTGACTAGTATAGTGAAGTCATCATTGTTCACAGATGCGCATTCCAGTCCCCTCTCCTTGGCTGCCAGGTGACATTGATGTCATGCAAACTGTTCTCGTTATATTAACAGTGGCTGGATTTTTTCTGGACGGACCTTTCATATATACCTGACTACAAAAAGATATGCACACATGGAGAAAAAGATAGACTCCAAAAAATGTGGTTCCAAAAGTGACTTGTTCACTATTGCTGGAGGTAGGAGGTGTAACCTGCATCTTAATCAATCACAGAACTAAAATACACAGATTCCCTGCTATAGGCAAGGCAGTATACTAAGCTTTAGTAGGGGATCAATGAGCAAAATGGCAAACTGTCTAAGCTAGACATAAAGTTCATGGCAGTGGTACCAAAAACGAGGAAAGTGAAAGACATTATGAAACACTGACTGGACATAATGAATGATTATGTATGGAAAGCAAAGTACAAGAAGGGTTCAAAGAAAACAAAGTTTCAAGCCTATGTAGCTAGAAAAATGATGGTATCACTGACAGAAACTGAGAAGGTAGATGGAGGATCCAACCTTGGAAAGATGATGTGCTCACAATCACATCATCTTTGGAAGCACAAGGAATTTCAGATATCAGCAAAATATTCAAGTGTAAACATGGGACAGGAAGTTGGACACAGTGACTATAGTGTACAAAACAGGTTTTCAAGAATCATTTATATAAGAAATAACAATTAGAGTTATAAAGGTAGATGAAATCCCCAAGGAATAAAAGGTAGAGGGAGAAAAACAAATAAGGAATCTTGAGTATAATCATTTTGAATTTAGGAAAAAGAAAATAATCCAAGAAGAAATCTCTATTTTCTTTACTCAAGGAGGCTTCAAGGGAAATGAGCAATACTGACATTAAAGCAAAGACAAGCAGATTCTTCTCAGAAAGGTGATATGTGTTAAGCAAAGGATTAGGGGATAATATAAAATCAGCTTCCTCTGATTCACTTACCATTATCTATCTACCTGTCTACCTATCTATTTACTTTGGCTACTGAAAATATTTTAGGATTATATTTCAGAGTATACCTATTAGAATCACACTTCAGAGGGGTCACATTAAAGAGCACTGTCTGGGTGGGTGTCTGAAATGAACATGGCACATCCAACAATCCAGTTAAAGATTCAGATGCCTTAACTTAGAAAGTCCTAAACTTAGACACGTAACAAGAAAAATAAGTCAGATTTTTAAAAACCAGAATTCTCCTGGTCACTGACTTAGTAACAAATGGAGATGTGGGAAAATAGTAGCTGAAACCCTGTCTGGATACTGGCCATACCACTTACTATTAACCTTAGCCAAACTACTTAACCTCTTCTGGCCTCAGTCCTTCTAAACTTTCAAATGGGACATGACAACATAACAGTAAAGACATCAGAAGGCTATTGTGGGGATTCAATGAGATAACAGGTGTAAAATTAATAGAACAGTTCTTGGCTTTTATAAAATTGTTCATAACTTGCTATAGCACACACATATACTTGTCAATAAACAATGTACAGAAACTGACATAAATTTTTTAAAGTAGGTCGAATACTGAATTTTCTACTGTTATTTAATATACAAGTATGTCAGGCATGTAAGATCATCTCCAACCTGATAGAAAAGTGAAAGAACAAGATGAAAAGTCATTTATAAAGATGTACTAAGTGTATAAAACAAAAATAACTCAAGAATGAGAAAGTATAAAACAAAGAAAGCATATTTACTTTCTTTTGCCAAACGTCAAGAATGACAAAAAAGGAGTAGATTTTCTTTTTTAAAAGATCTTATTTATTTATCTTTAGAGGGGAAAAAAGGAGAGAAGGAGAGAAATATCAATGTGTGGTTGCCTCTCCTGCGTCCCCCACTGGGAACTGACCCACAACCCAGGCATGTGCCCTAGACTGGGAATCGAACCGCAATCCTTTGGTTCGCAGGCCCATGCTCAATCCACTGAGCTACACCAGCCAAGACAGGAGTAGATTTTCATGTGGTTTGGTAAGCTGGAAATTTTTAATGGGAAATTATTATTCAAGGAATAGTCTATATGCAGTTCCAAGTCATCTTCTTAAAAAGTATTATCATTATGCCCTGGATGGTGTAACTCAATGGATTGAGCACGGGCCTGTGAAGCAAAGGGTCACTGGTTCGATTCCCAGTCAGGGCACATGCCTTGGTTGCAGGCCAGGTCCTCAGCGGGGGACACATGAGAAGCAACCACACACTGATGTTTCTCTCCCACTCTTTTTCCTTCCCTTCCCCTCTCTCTAAAAATAAATAAATAAAATATTTTTAAAACACACACACACACACACACAAAGTATTATCATTAAAGAAATGATCTTAAGACATTGTAAGTAACCATAAATGCTATGTGGATATCGAATATTCTAGGCCAATTTTATTGCCTTCCATGATCAAAATGACAATTCACAAAGATGAAGGAAAAATGATAATTTATTTTGATCCCTATTAAAAACTGACTTAAACAGCATGAAATTATTTTAATTTTTTAAAAGATTGTATTTATTTATCTTTAGAGGGGAAGGAAAGGAGAGAGGGAGAGAAATATCAACGCATGGTTGCCTCACATGTGTCCCCTGCTGGGAACTGGCCTGCAACCCAGGCATGTGCCCTGACTGGGAATCGAACTGCGGTTATTTGGTTCACAGGCCCACGCTCAATCCACTGAGCTACACCAGCCAGGGCATGAAATTTTTTTAAAATTAGATAAAAAGGCCTACACTGGAGTTCAGTAACCTCACTACACTGGAAGGAACCAACAAGCCTGTAACAGTGCAAAGGAAGGCCAATGGCAAAACTGAGAAGAGAGTAGTAGAAAAGGTAACAGAAAAGATGTACAGGGGCAGGCAAAAGTAGGCTGACTGTGCCACTCTGACATTCTTTTGTGTTAATAAAGCTATCACAGTAATTATAACCTGCATGTCTTTTTCCATATGAACTACTGTAAACCTTCTTTTCCCCACCCCTGTGCAGAGAAAAAATAAAGGGAAAGAGAACAACTAGGGGCAGAAAATAGTGCCATGATAAATGTGCCCAGTTAATATCTGTAAAGTGCTTAGAACAGTGCCTGGCACATAAATGCTCTATAAATTTGCTATATAAAGAATTCTGCATAGCAGGTCTTCAAATAATGGTGTTTCATTACAATGTTAATAGGAAAGAAAATCAACTCCCAGCCCAGACTGCTGTCTGTGTGGAGTTTGCATGTTCTCTCCCCATGTCTGCATGGGTTTTCTCCAGGGACTCAGGTTTCCTTCCACATCGCAAAGATGTGCATGTGAGGTGAACGGGAGTGTTTACACTGTCCAAGTCCCAGTGGGTATGGGTGTGTGTGACTGCCTCCCCCTGTGTGGGAGGGTGTGCTGGCCAGGGTGGGTCCTGCCTCGAAACCTGAGCTGCCAGAACAGGCTCCAGCCACCTGTGACCCGGAACCGGAATAAGCAGACTGGAATTCTCTTACTTGTTTTTATTCATCTTTCTTAAATGGATGTAGAGCTCACATTTATTTCAATGTTTAACATTAGGAGTGTTTGGGTCTTTATTTAGAAATTTGATGATGTCTTTGGGACCAGAAATATGCCGTAGGAACTTAACTCTTGTTTATATCAATTAGCCTACAGCAAAACTGGTTTTATGTAGTTTTGCTTAAAGTGACAGTTTCCAAGAAACTATAGAAGACATTAAATGAGGACTTACTGTACAACATGGCTCCCTTACCTTCGTGTAGATGTTCACATGCTTGAATGCAGAAGCCTAGAGTAAATGATTTCTCAAGGTCCTCTGAAGCTCAGTAAACTCTATGTATCCCCACAGTTTAAGAGACTTCACTAGGGGGGAAAACGGTATTTTTAACACATCAGAATTTTATTTCCTATGTCAGCACTTTCCATTTTACTTAAAGGTATAGTAGAACTATTTTTTAATAGACAGCACTCACTTGGTAGATTTCTTAGGATTTGTGTGCATGATATATTTCATTTGATAGTAAACACATTACCAACTAGTTTTCTTTCTTTAATCCTCACCAGAGGACATACCTATTGATTTGGGGAATAGAGGAAGGGAGGGACAGAGAGAGGGAGAGAAACATCACTGTGAGAGAGAAACAGCAATCGGTTGCCGCTCATATGCACCCCACCTGGGAACCAAACCTGCAACCTAGGTATGTACCCTGACCAGGAATCAAACCCACGACTTTCCAGTTTACAGGATGGGTTTATGGGGCAATGCTCCCTCCAATCAACTGAGCCACACCAGCCAGGGCAACAACTAGTATACTATAAATAGCTTATTCATTTACATGGTAGCCCTGTCAGTAAGTTCTACTATAAATCATTTGGTACACTGAACTCTGTGTCTCCATCAGTAATGAAATAGGCATTTTTATTCAAATGTAGCAGGATGTTTGGCTCCCAAGATAATGATTAAGCAAAGATCTTTTTTATTCTTCAGACAAAGCACATACCATACTTATAGTTTAGGCTCTCAGGGACAAAAATCTTAATGGAGGCCAAGATTTCCTTAGACTTTATGGAAATAACCCTTTCAAGTTTCCATTTTTTGGTGGTCCCTCTCTATGGCAATTCTGATTCTTTCTCCTGGGGTCAGAATATTATTGACAGGCCTCCCCCTCCCTTGCTATTCTTTAATAGTACAGTGCACTATGATTTTCCTCACTTCTCTTTCTAGTGAATATTTCATCTGTCTGAAGGAATAATCACTGTGTGTTTACAAAATGACAAAATGACTTACAAAAATGTACTTAACTGAAAATCAGCCTTTCTTAGAATTACCAAACATTATTCTTTGAGCTCCTTTACTCCACCTCTTCAAACTATTGTCAACAATAAAATGAGCAGGAACTTCAGGTGCTCTCTTATGATTAAAACCAGAAGCTTGATGCAAATTAGTACTCACGGGTAGCACTCACATCATACAGTATATAGATGGAAGCTTAGATGAGGGTGTACACACAAGAGCATCTTTCATTTTGTGCTCATTCACAGTGTACAAAATATTCAAGCATCAATCAGGGCGCTTTTGAACAAAGCAGTGTGTGAGATTAAATAAAATGAAGAAAGGCATTGACAACTTATATTGTCTATATTAATCTTTCATTGAAGGTTTCCATTATACACTATGAATTATATCCATCCCATTTAACCAGGTGAGAATTTTACAAATAAAAGAACAACATCAGTTACCTATTACACACAGTGATAGTCAATGTCCCTTAAATCTGCAGTCCCCAACCTTTTAAGCACCAGAGACCAGTTTCATGGAAGACAATTTTTCCATAGGCTGTGGGAGCAATGATTTTGGGATAATTCAAGTGCATTACATTAAAGCTCACTTCCAGCTAAGGAGCCTGGTTCCTAACAGGCCTGGACCGGTACCAGTTGGTGGCCTGGAAGTTGGGGAGCCCTGCCTTAAAGTGTGCCTTTTAAAATTAAAGTTTGCAGGTGATAGTACATGAGTCTGAGGCAAAATAAGTAGGTGATATGTTTTCAGAGAACTGCCATTTAAAATCATACAAGTTGAATAGTTTCGAATGACATTTGTCAGACACCTAGTGAAAGTAGGGCAATATTTGAAGGTCACCAATTCAACATCTATCCTATAGAAAAGACCCTGACTAGACTACTTCAGATTACATTGCCCCTTTGTACTTATTTCAGAATCTTTATCATTGGGTTTTTATTTTTCTTTACCCTTACCAAAAAAGACTACATAGAGATTCTCAATATGCTTTGAAAGTGTGTTGGGTTGATGAAATAGTAATTTCAAATTTATTAAGGTGAGATGGAGATCTGGACTTGGCTTCACCTACAACACACTTTGCTGCATTCAGCTGTCAGGCTAGCAATATCATGGGGCTGAAATAACTCTCCTAAAGAAGATCGTCTGCCCAGAAAGATTTCCTGGAAACTACAAGAGCCATTTCTATTAACTCCGATCTCACTTCTTAAACTTCCAATGTTGGACTTACTGTTGTCAAACATGGATGCATTTCAGATTCGGGCTTATCTATAAATACTTAGCAACATCCAAGGCCTTGTTTTCAGTTTTGTGATTGTTTTATCCTGTTGTGTGTGTGTTTGTGTATGTGTGTTCCTAGAATAGAGTGATGCTTCCATTTTTGTTTAAAAGATCAGACCTAAATGATACAAGAAAATGAATGGAATCTACAAGTTAAAGTTCATCATGTGTCTTGCACATACATGAAAATATATGAATGGTTGTTCTATCCGCAAAATAAAAGTATGTAATTAGTCACTAAGATTAGTAGACTCCAAAGGACAATAATGGCACTATTCAATGACTTTTCAAGGAAGTAACTATCTTACCATATTTCTGCTCCCAAATTAAGATGATTATACAGTATTATGGGATTATGAGCTGATAAGTAAGTGAATTGATAATACTTCTCTCTCTCTCTCTCTCTCTCTCTCTCTCTCTCTCTCTATCAATGCATCATATGCCAGAAAAGATCAACTTACCTGTATAAGTGCCCCTTGCAGTGAAATCAAGTGAATCAGTTTAATTCTTATTACTTAGTATGCACTTCTGCTCCTCTAAAGTCTAACAGTCTGTTTTATTCCTTATCTTAGCATTGCATGTAGGTACTTTATCCTGTTGTAAGATCTTTTCTTTGCCTACTCTCAACCTTAGAGAGAGCATGTAGCACTAGGGGGAAATCTGACCATTAATAAAATAGGCCACACGACACACAAAAAAGAAGGAGGAGGAGGAGGAGAAGAAAGAGAAGGAGAAGGTGAAGGAAGAAGGAGGAGGAGGAAGGAGGGAAGGGAAGGGAAGGGAAGGGAAGGGAAGGGAAGGGAAGAAAAAAAGACAATCTACATGATACTCACTTACTCTCACCTAATTAACAGCATGGATAGTCTGCCATACTTTGATTTTTCTTTTTGGTGAAGCAGTAAAAGTTAGGTCACAGCAATGTTCAAGGGGAATTTAAAGATAAACATGTTTTGGATTCACTAATCTGTACTATAAAAAGGATGATTGTCAGCTATGAGCAAATTTAAGACAGAAATCCTTATAGGACTTACTGCAAATATACAGGAAGTCACCAGATGAAAGCTCAGCCTAACTACATCTGGACCTGTATCTTGACTATTTCAGTTTTACATAAAGAGAAGATGATGACCAAACTGAAATAGAGTGATAAACTTTTCTTTAATTAAAAACAAATATCCCTGGCTAGATAGCTTAGTTGGTTAGAGTGTCATTCTGATATGCCAAGGTTGTGGGTTCAATCCCAGGTCAGGGCACATATTAGAATCAACCAAGGAGTTCCCACCAAGATAGAGGCGTAGGCAGAAACACTTCACTTCCTCACACAACCAAAAGGAGGATAACAACCAACCTAAAATCAATAAACAACCAGATGCACCAGAAAATCAAACTGTATGGAACTCCAACAACCAAGGAATTAAAGACAAAATCAATCAGAACAACCAGACCAATGAGGCTACAGACTGCGATGGCCAGCCAGCGGAGAAAAACTGCAGTGAGTCAGGGGACCTTCGAGGTGGGGCTGCAGGTAGCGTGGAAACAGGCTGCATGGGAGGGGCTGACTTAAGGGGAAACTGAGACTCAGAGTTGATACGGCGGTTGCTATGGTGGGAGAAACTCCCAGTCTCACACAAGAGTCCATCAGAAAGCACACTAGAGCCCTGGCTGGTGTAGCTCAGTGGATTGAGCGTGGGCCTGCGAACCAAACAATCACGGTTCAATTCCCAGTCAGGGCACATGCCTGGGTTGCAGGCCTGTTCCCAGTAGGGGATGCACCAGAAGCAACCATACATTGGTATTTCTCTCCCTCTCTCCTTCTCTTACCCTCTAAAGATAAATAAATAAAATCCTTTAAAAAAAAA